>JAQIWD010000052.1:0-44754 GCA_034694825.1 Anurida granaria
AGTTGTCGTAACACACATGCAATCTTGTTATTGTTGCCCATTTTTATTTCACACTTTGGTCCAAGAATCCTTTAACCCCTCATCTACTTTACAAAGGTTATTCACACGCATTAAAGACTGCCAAGGTGGAAAATTTTGACATTTTTCTGAAAACTTTCGACCGATGCAGTTCTAGAGAGAATTTGCCTGAATTTGCAATCGAATAAACAGAATCCGTGCGAAATCAAATGTCATCCATCCCTTCAAGAGCTAAAATTTTCCGGAGAATTTTTAAGGTAAAACAAATGAAATATAATCCGGATTTCAGAATCTACACTGATGATTGCTGGGGATTATGATGTGCGTCAATAAAATTAATTCTGGCGAACGTTCGAACAAGTTGTCATGATGGCATAATTCCGTTTCGTCTATGCATCTTTCGTTGTATTGAATTACTGTAACCTAAACCTGGCTTATGAGTTGGGTCAGTGATTTATCTGAAATTTAAATCATTGATGAGAATCTTCGATTCTTCATGCGTGGGTATGAATCTAATTTCTTTTTGATTCAGGTATTTAAATTGCGATGAGCTTTTAGTTTTTTATGTTCCGTCATAATTATTTTAAAATTTGCAAAGTTGCCCTCTGGATCATGCTATCCATCCACTTTACACTTCTTTCATTCAATACCTTCCTACTCGTATCCAGTGCAATCGCTTCGACAAAGATTCCAACTGTAAGACTCTACTGTCGTCTATATTTAAACATAAATTATAATTTATAGTTCCAATTCCTTCCTGCAGGTTCCTGCAATGACCGTAAAATATTCGGAAAGCTCTGAAGTAGAACACGGCCGTGGCTTCGGGTTATTGGAATTGTTTGACAGCATTGCGGATCGTAGAAAAGCTGCAAAGGCATTCAGAAGCAGTGATGTCGTTCCAGATATTTTGGATGACATACCAAGACAACTCTTACGGGTCAGCTATAAAAACGGCTCCAAAAACGTTGATGTCTTGCTAGGTAATAATTTAACCATTCCTGATATCGCCGCGCAACCAGAAATCAACTGGAATTATGGCAGGACAAGAACATTTTTCTCATGGTTCTTCCCAATTTACCAAAATCAGTTTACTTTAATTATGCTCGGTAAGACCACTTCATATTAAAGACAAGCGAAAAATCGTATGCCACGATTTTAACCAATCATTCTTAGATCCGGATTCGCCATGCCGTGAGAACCCACATTCTAGAAGTACTCTCCATTGGTTGGTTGGAAATATTGAAAGGGATGACCTGTCGACGGGTGACGAAGTGGTGCCATACTCGTCACCAGAGCCACTTCCTGGCACTGGAGCCCATCGAGTGGTCCTACTTGTCTTTAAGCAGCCTGATAATCAAGAAATGGTTTACCCCGAATATCCTGACCCCAATAGCCGCCTCAACTTTAACCTCACAGACTTCATAGCTACTCATGACCTTTCGTCTGGTCCTGTAGCAGGAAATTTCTTTTTAGTAGAAAATCCTGATGAGGCAACGGGTGCTGATCCATGCGGTCCAAGTAATAATACGCGTTGATAATTTAATTGCAATAACCTACTAATTTTGAAAATAAAATTGCCAAGTTTTTCTTCTATTCCGTTTTGTTGCTATTATGAGATGTAAAGCCCAGTCTGCATCCTTTGGACATCATTATCAAGACTAATTACCTCACAAGTCCGTTTCATCTTGGCAGCAATTCATTCAATTTTCTTCTCGGTTAGTCCGCGTGTGCAACAAATAAAGATGTCCAACCCCCTTCTTAATTGAAACTTGGTGAGCTTCTTGTAACGTTACATTAATTAACTCTCACTCCCCCATGTCCTTTCCTCATCATGACATTTACCTTGTTAACAACGGTGCTCATGAATTGAGCGGCGGTGTCCCACTATCCTTACGGTTTTGACCAACCCCTGTGACTCTTCGACCGTCTATGTCAAGGAGAAATTTGCAAGCGTCCCAGGTGGGGTTCCGCAGCAGCGTCAGACGGCGGAGAAAGGTGAGTTCTCTCACCGGAAATGAGGATGCTTGCCAAAGCTTGCCCAAAAATATTCCTTGGTGGTCAGTGAATTTGGAATTTGTCAAAAACAGGGTCCAATTTTCAGGAATTTTGGAATAATCGTGATGATCCCACGGCACATGGTAGGCACGAGAGGGAACATTACATATACAAGGCAGGAGACAATGATTTAAAAATTTCTGTGTTAGTTTCGTTTTCTTTGTATTCGTCATCTCTACATGTATGTACGCTTGGACAATCTTTTTCGGAGAAATTAAACGCTTGTCCTTGCATTACCTCATCCATTCAGTCGTCCCCGTGCATAATTCCTACTTGCAAATTCCTTGAACTCTGGGACTTACCTTCAGCGCAGTTACCGTTAGACTTCATTTGTTACCAAAAATCTTAAAACCGCAAGAAGAGACTCCAATGGAGGAAGGAGCAACAGGGATGTGATGATCCGACAGATTTTATTCCAAATCCTTTTGCGAACCTTGCAATTCCCTTTCATTTCTTGGATCACAAATCTTCATCCCACCCAGCCAACAACCAACGTTACTCTGCTTGACATTTTAAGCCCTTCTTTGTGGTTTCTAAAAAAGGGGAGGGGGTTTAGACATCCTTGTCGTAGGCTTTAGAGCTTGGTAGCCTGGGATGCTTGATGCTTGGATCTTCTTCCGCTTATTCCTAGGGACAGCGGAAGTGACAGTGACCGAATGTGGATTCTACAAATCAGGAGGACGTTACCGTTAAGTTATGCAAAGACAGGAGGAAATTTTGAGCCAAAAACGTAAAAGACCAATTTGTCCTTTTGTTTTTGGGTGCGTCGTCATTTCATCACGGAAGAAAATTGGAGATGAGCTAAAACTGACATAATGGGAACAACCAGGCCGTAATTTCCATCGTAGTTAGTTTCTGTCTCACTCTCATGTCCGCCCTTTCATCAAATTCGGATAACAATTCTGAATTTTCAGAAATTCTAAGTATTCTGAAGTTAATTTTTAAAATGGCAGTTCAATTCGTTCACTCACATGAGATTTAAGGTGCGTGACGGAAAAACTGGATTCTTTTGACGAATGTATACCTAATTTTTCGTTTTAAACTGCGAATGGTGTCTTATTTGAGCAGGAATTATCTTTCGAAATAAAAATTTAGTCCCCCACTTAATTTACTTCTTATAACCTCCAGAATAGCAGATGTTGGTCACTTTGCGAAATTTCACGTCCCCATCATCATTAACTAATTGATCTCACCCTGAGGTGTAAGGAGTTAAGGACAAGGAGCTGAGGGATGCTGAGCCTGGTCCACATAAGACAGAACCTGAGAGTCAGTGATTAGATGAAGGGTGGAAGTCCCATTGTTGGTGGGATTGTTGAAATTGTATTAAAACGAAGGGAGTCTCCATCCCTTGCACCAGTTGTTTTTTCCATCTCCTGCATTTGATCTCATGGAAGGCTGATCTTGCGGTCTCCCCCATCTTCATCTTCCTCTTCTTCAATTGAAACTTGTCCATTGTTACGCTCAGTTCATTATTGTCAACAATAGGAACAGTATCTTCCACTAGCCTACCACCTCCTACCAGTCCTTAGAGAAAAAGCTCAACCAAGTACAAAACCTAATTTTAATTGACCAATAACTTGGGATCGTGTAAAATATTTCATCCGGACAGCTATCATAGCACTTTCAACTCTTGACAACTTCCAGAAAAACTACTGCGTCAAGTATCGGAGAAAGCACGTAAGTAATGTTTCAGTTTTACTTATTCATTTCCTGTGTTTTGTGCTACTATAGTTAGTTGTGCTACTGTAAAAAAAAAACAGTTGACAAGCCTTGTTTCAAATTGATTGTGTAAAATTAAGCATAACTGGATTCTCAAAAACCAATTTGCAGAGATTAGAAAACTTGAGAGGGTAGTGTCGTGACGCTCAGGGAATAAATGGTTTTCTGCACGTTTTTACAACAATTTGCGTAATCATTCTGTTATTTAAGAGAGTCTGACATTTCATTTACCAATGGAGTAGTAGTAGGTAAGAAAAAAGGCAACAAGACAGTTTCCTTTCCTCTTTTACAAAAATGTCAAATTATCACAACGGATATTACCGTTTATTTCCTTCGTTGTTTTTTTTTGCAAAGCATTTGACTCCTGTCGTGGCAATCAGGGTGAGAAGAAGTGGGAGTCAATGTCACCCATTTTCAGCATGTGCAAAATTAATGGGACTTTATTATAAGTCATGGCGTCGGTTGTGGTTCTTACCATTTAGACCATCTGATAAAACTTTTATTATATTTTGCTAAAAACCGAGCTAAGTTATGTCAGATTTTGATTTTGGAAACTACTCGCCATACCAAACTCGTAGTGGTTTTTCTTATTCCGAAAATATTTGGAAATTCCTCAGATGATATAAACGGATTTTGGTGGTTTCCTTATATTTCCCGTCACTTTTTTTTTACAGTTCAAGTACTTTTAGAAAAAATTTAACGTATTGTTAGAATTAAAAATCTCGATTGAACAACTGAAAACTACTAGCTGTAGCCGCACGAAATCGCTTTTCCTGGTGTTCCGCTGCTCCGGTTTCATTAGTTGTTAAAGTTAATTGTGTTCCAGTTTATTACTGGAGACGCCCCAAACGCATTTGAATTTTTTTTTTTTTCGAACATTACGTAACGAATTAAACAGTTGCAACTACTGCAATTCGAAAGCTTCTCTTGCCTTCTCTTCCTGATCTTGAGTTTATAAAGTAAGATTAACTCAGATTAACTAAATCTTTGCATTTATTACATAACGTCATCAAGGATGAATGAGAGGATTTCATACTTTTGAACTTGACTTTGACTCATAATTTCAGCAATGCCAACATAGTCTGTGAGTTTGCCCCGATGACACAACAATGGACAGAGACAAATTGGGATGATTGTCACATTCGTTTTGCAAATGCCAAAAAGCCTACTCACGCCGTTCCTTTCTTTTTATGGTAAAAGTCGGGCTTTCGCAAACTATTAATTTCTTCCTTCCCATCATTTTATTGAAGACAAAATCCCAATTCGGCAGTATGTTCCAAAAGAACCGCATTCTTTTATAAGTTGTGGCTCCAATTTTACGTAATTCTAAAAATTATGAAAATGGCAACGGGAAACGCGGCAGGGATATAAACGTTTTACCCTTCTTTTTCGAAAATTGTTTTTTCTTTTCTACGAAATAAAACCCCAGATATTTCTGGCCAAACGGCAATTTAAACTTTGGCTTTTATGGAGTGTCAATTGGGCAATTTGATTCAATTTACGTTGGATTTACAAAAGATTGGATTTGTTCCGGTGGTTATTAGGGATGGGGTCTCCACCAAAGCCCTTTGCCCATTATTCTTCCGGATTTAGATTTATAGCCAATCGTTTTAGTTCCCATTCCCTAACACGTTGTGTTGCTGACGCTAACTTTTCTTTTGTTCTCTGTGACGACTACCGCCAGTAATGCCAGTGCCACTTGTACTTTTTGAAAAGTCAATGCCCGGAGTAGTCGTGTGACTGATGATCCAGGTAGGAGCAAATGATGAGTGTCAAGAGAATGACCATAAGACTTTATCATGCATGATCACCACTTTGAATCTTCTTTTTTTCCCATAAAAGAGTCTCCCATTCTTAACCTTTTTTCCCATTACACTTGCACTTTTCACACTTTCATCCTTCTCCTTTTGCTCATTTACACGGGGAAAAAACGCAAGATTTTCCCTGGAGTGCTTCCCAGTAATTGTAGCTCTTACTAAATTGAGCATAAAATGTTGAAGCTCAGCAATAACGCATCGAGCGAGATGAGCATATGAAGGGGAGTAGTTATAAATCAGGGAGACGACGTCCGCGTGCGTGTTGGGCAAGTGTTGTGATTTCGGGCCTGATGCTTGGGCCTAACTACAAATTAATTCGGCATATCCGGATTCTAGTAAACATTTTACGGATGCGGAAGTTGGGGATTAGAAACATCTAATTACTCCCGAAACTATCGCGTGAAGTGCCTATTTATATTTTTACGTTTCGTCCTTTACCTTCGCCTGATGCAATTCAACGGTGGGAGTAGATGCAAAAAAAATCTTCCCATTGGTATTTGGGATATCAATCACTCACCCTGAAATAAACTCCCAAATTGGAAAGCACATCCAACCAAGACGACACGGAATAAAATCTAACTGTAAATTACATAAAAGCACACGGATATCTCTGGGATTCTAAGTTTTTTACTTTCACCAATTCCAGTTTGGTCGTTTTCACTTATTTCCATGCAAAAATAGTATGCGTGCGAAGTTCACAACTGTTAGGACCTAATCGAATCGAATTCTTAATCCAAAATCAATTGATCTAATCTGCAAGTAATTTTAACGCAATTATGCTCAGGACCGGAAGTACAAATGTTTGAATTGAATACTACGCATCTTGGAAACTGTATCATCATCATTCTACCGTCTACCCCTTGCAACACCCGCAGTTCTTTTCTTTGGTCCCGTGTCACGCTTGACAGCGAGACCCTGACACTACTTTGTCAACACAAGAAAGTATTAGCTCGATCCTCGACAAATTTACCCTCACTGCTCCTGTTAACAATCCAACTACCCTAGTAAGCTCACCTGCTACAGGCGCAACTGTACAGGGAACTGGGAATAATTGCATTTTTAAACCCCCTGTAAAAACTATTAGATGAAGTCACCTCCGCTTAGAACGCTCATCCTTACGTAAGAATGAAAGTTTTCACATTTCCGTTACAACTTCAATAGATGATGCGCCTTTTCGGGTGAGTGGGCCCTAGTGGCGTCAAGCGACATTACGAAAACAAACAAGTTTCGATTCCAAGAAAAAATGGATTCACTTTTTCCAAAAACGTCCTAACCCGTTCTGTATTCGGAATTGGGTGATTGGGCTTGCCCTAACCGTTATTTTCATTTTTTTTTTTCCATAGATCCAGTTGGGAATTAGAAGGCGTGGAATTATAAGCGGCGATGGGGACTTGGGAAATGATGAAGTTGAGCTGGAAGGGGACTCCAGTTTCGCAAGTGATCTCAGCAAACGATGAGAGGACACGAAGGAAACCCATCAAATTCAGAAGAACGAATTCTGAATTGAGAGTTTGCGTCCTTGCGCTAATTGCGTTGGTGTCTACAATTCCCGCAGCAGAAGCTATAGTAAGTCCAATTTGAAATACACCTCGAATTTGTAAACAAATTTGGCAATTGGATTCGATTGTTCATCCCACGCCTTTTCCATTGCCGTCGCTGGAAAGTGCAATCTGTCCATAACGGTCCCGTTTTAGTGGACCCTGTTTAAGCTTGAAGGTGTTAATTGCAGATTACTGGAGCATAAAAATGAGGATGAATTGTTTTGGGAAATTACAATGGGATGCTTTCTCTTTCCAGTCGAGGTCAATGCCAGTAGCAGTGGACTCTTCAACGACAAATACCCTGATGGGATCAAGTACAATTTCAAATGACCAGAACCTCCTCACCTCTACATCCGCCGTGACCCCTATCAACCGAATTTCCTCAAATGCAAAACTAACCATGCCTTCGAGTAGCCCCGGTTTCAGTCCAGGAAGTCCAGGCACAAGTCCTTCCATAAAAGTTGCAACAGTAACACCCATCCCTTCAGTACAAGGAAAACATGAGATTCTCGGAACGATGTTACAAAATACTGGAGGAGCAGACGATACTGGAATCCTGCGACAACGGATGCCTCCAGGACTAGTTCCGTTCGATGATGAGGATGAGGATGATTCGAGGCGTCAAAATGAGACGCGAGAACGAGATGCACTCCAAGAGGAAGGAAGTCATCACCAGCCGGTAAATGGAGTTTCCGTTACTCTTTTGTTCCCTTAGAACAATTAAATTAGTTTTAAACCTAACATCCTTTGATCCAATTTTGACAATTGTGACCTTGTCCCA
Source organism: Anurida granaria (assembly GCA_034694825.1). Classification (NCBI taxonomy): domain Eukaryota; kingdom Metazoa; phylum Arthropoda; class Collembola; order Poduromorpha; family Neanuridae; genus Anurida; species Anurida granaria. The sequence goes on from JAQIWD010000052.1 coordinate 7,932, forward strand.
TCCAATCAAAGCGGTGCCGGTGCTTAAAAGTCTCAAAGCTACTTAGTTTATTTTTGGCCTTACGAGGCTTCAAAACGTGGTGGCCAGCTCACTTTCGTGACAGGGTGGGGGAAGAGTCGGAAGTGTGACATTCCCGCTAGGTACCAATGACAGTTAGGGATTTTACTGTTCCTGAAATAGGAGAGGAGGATTCATTCCCACTTAATTTGATTACATGCTTCAAAGGAATCTGAATCATGGCCTAGAGTGGTGTAATCCTAATTCCCAATGTTGTAAGACAATGGGACAGGAAGACAATGGGGAAGACGCACAAACACACAAGTAGGGATGAAGGAATCGGAATGACAAGGATGATCACAGGGTTCACGCAGTTTCTAAGTGTTTTCGTTTTTCGCATAAAATGACATAAAAGTAGGTAATCAGAATTAGCCCAGAAACCACCGTTAGTGGTCCCCGATTCTGCAATGGTCGTAATTCGATTTTATAACTTGGGAATCTTGGTCTCCAGGTCGTCTTCATTGGTGGTCCCGGATATATCCCACCAAGCAACCTTCGACCCAGACCTCCATTGGATGCTGAAATCCCGTGGGGTGGTCGACCTGACCTGTCAGGTTCGGGTAGCGGCTTGAGTGGAACTGGGGGTGGACCAACACCCAACACTCGATTTCCATATCCACTCCAAACAGCTTGGGACCGAAATTACAGAAATCCATTCAACATGACCCGAGTTCAGCGTAAGTTTGACCTTCTGGTCTCTTTTGCTGCCCCATAAGCTCACGTTATGCTTTTCCTTGCCAGATATTGAAGCAGAATGCCAGGATGACTTTATGAAGCTCCGAGTTTCTTTCAATGGATCTTTTCAGGGACTCATTTACTCTTCGGGTGAGTTACTTCTGTCCTCAGATTCCGTACATAAGCAATTTGTGTAGCATATTCGATAAGAATCAGGGCGAGGCGGGGTAAGATTGTTCTTCCTGCGTGTTTCGGTTTCGATGAGTAGCACTACTGAAGTACTGACTACCTTTGATGAAAGTGCGGGCATGGGCAATTAACGCAATTGTGACTCGAGAACTCAATTAATAGCAAATTATAGTGGACTGGGAGCACCTTCCTTGAAATTCTTAATCACGGGACACGACACATGTAAAATGACATTGACATTGAAATGGCATTTCTTATGTTATTTAGGATTTGCCTATGACAATGACTGCGTCTACGTTAACGGAACAGGGAGGGACTACTACGAGTATCTCATTCGTCTCAATCGCTGTGGAACTCTGGGAGCGACAAATCACGTCGAAGGTCGGAAGGAACCTTCTGTAAGTGTCCAGGTTTATTCACCAGGAAGGGATGAAGAGACGCTTAAGTTCGTTGATTCCTTTTCAGAAAAACTTTATGTGGAACACTGTAACTGTTCAATACAATCCAATGATCGAAGAGGAATGGGATGAACATTTCAAAGTTACTTGCGAATACGGTTACGATTTCTGGAAAACTGTGACCTTCAAGCCATTTGACGTCGAGTGAGTGACCTTTGCAAACTGACCTTTCAAATATACAGAAAAGATTCATAACGCATTCGCTGGTTTCAGAGTTGCGACTGGAAACCCAGTGCTATTTACCCTCAGCCCACCTGAATGCTACATGGAAGTCCGCTATGGATTCGGAGCTTCCGGGACGCGAGTTGGGGGACCTGTAAGTACAAACTCAAAACTTGCGAACAATTTGGCTCGACCGACGACGCTGTACATGCTTCCAGGTTCGGGTCGGTGACCCATTGACCCTGATGATTTACATGCGAAGTCAATTTGATGGATTTGATCTTGTCGTCAACGATTGCTACGCACATAATGGTGGAACTAAAAGAATCCAACTAATTGATCATTACGGGTAAGTTTGGTCTTGAGGGATTCTGGAAAGAAAGAAAAGATGCGCAGTTTCCATCATCAGTTTGTTTCCCAATTAATTCCAGGTGTCCAGTTGACAGTAAATTGATGAGCCCTTTCAGGGGGACTTGGTCTCATACAAAGAGTACATACGAGACGCAAGTGTTTGCCTACCTCAAAACGTTTCGATTCACAGGATCTCCAGCCCTTTATATTGAGTGTGATGTAAGGAATGATCGTCACTTTGTGTAACCCAATATCTAATCGCTTAAGTCCAGACTTTACTAACCATGTTTGTGAATTTTCAATTAGGTCCGAATGTGCCATGGACAATGCCCGGTGAGTACCGCTAAGCCAACGTCAGCAGTGCACTTTATTTCGTTCATGTACAATTTGTAATTCCTATTTCCAGAGCCAACCTTGCTACTGGAGAAACGTAAAGAATATTCAGAAGCGATCCATCAGCGATGAGGATGAAAAGAATTCCACAATGTCGGAAAGTATCAACCTCTCCCAAGCGCTCACAGTGCTCCAAGACCAAGATGAAGATTCCACTGCGAAGCAGACAGAAAGCCCAGATAGCGTCTGCCTCAAGACGAGCATTTTCACGGCCCTTTTTGGTATGCCACCGTGAATTCCCACGGTTATTTAACACTTGCAAGAATTACACTTCCAATACTTTAATTTCCATGGAACAGGGCTAGGGTCAATCCTCCTAGCATCACTCGGTATGGTCTCCTTAATCGCCTGCTTCCGACTCCGGAGGTCAAAGGACCTGAACGATGAGAGTTCGGATATCATTCGCCCATATTCCCATCACACTTCCACGACCAATCAGCAACAACCTCATCAGAACCGACATTGGACCACGCCCAATTCCTTAGCCAAAACACGCGTCCCTTAGGGTGGGTTCCTTGGATTTGGTCCTGTTTTTATAAAGTCAAAATGGTCAATTTCAACAACTTCCTCGTTGAATTGACGCCTCCAGTTCTCAACTTCTGTTAACAATAACAATGATACCAAGACTTGTACTTTAGTTAAGATTTAAACCATTTTGCTAACCTCCGCAAGTTGTAACTACCAATGTTAGTTAATTGTTTACCAGTGTAACTAGTAGGAAGCCAAGACTTTCTTGTTCTCTTAACCGGGCTTCATTTGGTACGCTTTCTCCTGCTTTAAGTCCTTCCAAGGTGCCGGGAAAAGAGGGTGGTTTGGGGTGAAGGGTCATCGGGAAACCAATATGCTTAGGTAGATTTACGCTGCGGCTGCCCTGCTGTATGCAAAACCAGTAAGTAATTTTAGCATTAATCTAGCAATTCCAGCTTAGAATTTCAAGTTCAAAATGTATAATGCAAGAAGTTTGAGCCTGGCATTTGCAAATATCGGGGAGTTGGATTTTTTAAGGACGTTAAATTTTTAAAACGAAGCTTATAAATTCCATAATTCTTTTGTAAATGAGGTCACTGGCCAGAGTAAAATAAAAATTAACTTTGTAGCAGATCAACTAAGGAATCGTTGGTGTCTATTTGTACAAGAAGATTTATTGAACAAAGTCAATAAGTTTTCCATACAAGTGTTTATAACTTGGTTTCAATTTATGTAGTAAGAAACTTTTCCCACATTCATCCCATCCATCATCTCGATTTCATAAATGGACTTAATTACTGTAAATCAAATAGTAAGAGCAGTTTAGGATAATAGCTGAGCCTCTCATTGCATTAATTAAAAGAGGAAGCAGTTACAATTAGAATAGTCCAGGAGGTGGTTTAATAAAATATAATACATGGATTTCATCTCTCCTTCTTTACGTAAGTAAACAAGTTTCGATTAATTTACAAATCAAGTGAAATCGAGGCTCATTGGGTTGTCCTGATTCGCGTTGTAAATAATTAGGCAACTTAACGAGAAAACAACTCTGCGCTGATTGGTTGGTTGTAGATTGATCCTGAGTATCCATCAGTATTTTGACTCTAATAAAACTGGCTAAGGGTATTAACAAAGTAAACTAAAAATTAATGGTTGAGAATCTACGTTTACTTTCTTCAATGAAGCTAAATCTGAGGCGAAGCATTTCATTGTAGCAGCAGCAGCAGTGTTTATAAACATGAAATTTTCACACAATCAACTAAAATAGTAAAACGAACTTTTTGTTCTAAAAATCCTATAACTCAAATTAGAAAATCATAAATTTTAAATTTAATTAAACTCACTACGGTAAAACCTAAAGAGTGATGATGGAGCAAATAAAAATTACAAATTGCCCAAGTTTTTGCATCTTCGATGATTGACATGGTTTGTTTCCTCCTTGTTGGTAAAATGACAACTCTTTTTGTTAAGCTGGAAATCAGGAGCTGAATCCTAATGAAAAATTATTAGTAAAAGTTAACTTGCTGCAATCGTTTCCATTTCTAGTTGCATTAATTAACAAAAACTGGGCATGTAAAAACTAACATTTCAAAAGAGAGCTACAACTTAAACAGACTATGAACATGGTATCAAGTTTTTACTCCCTCGTCATTTTTATGGCACAAAACAAAAGCAGGAGAGCACTTAAACCCAAAACTTAAACATGCAAAGAAAGTAGGTCATAATTTTCTAAATTTCCAATTAGTAACTGCCAATACTATTATCATTGAAACTATTGATTGCTTTGAGGCCTACTGATGATTAAATTAAGACAAGAAAGCAATGTTACCGCAATTGTAAGTTTTATAACCTGGAATGAGCCTCACCACAGACGTCAAAAACAATTGAAACATCATGAGACAAAAGTCTCATTTTCTTTTTCTGCCAAAGAAAGGAAAATTATCACACATTTCACGTTTCGAAATGATTCCATAAAAGGTCAAAGTTAAAATTCTTTTCTGAAAATGGTTCAAGTGTCCCAGTTTTAAAAAAACTTACAACATGGCTGCCATTTTACCAAACTGTTTGTTTCCCTTTCATTCCCTACGAGTTCATAATAATAAAATTGGCTGACATGTTCTTGATACGGATTACATAATCATAATTTGTTTTTGTTTTTGGAAAGATTCACGACGACACTCCTGACTTTGTATCCTATCCAGAGTCTCGTAGTGTTTGTAATAGTAATCATCGTCCTTAATTTAAATAAACCAGGTAATAATATTATCATTACATTATGTAATTATTTCTGTATCTCAAAAAAGTTTTGGTTTCTTCTATTTTTTTTTTAACTTTTTATATTTAAAAACTATTCGTTTAGCTAAAGAATAATATTGATAGCTTTCTGTTTCTGCACTCCTGCGGAGAAAGTCAACGCAGAAGGAGGAGAGGGATTTCTTTAGCTGGGTAATTTTGTATTGTGTCAGAGAGAATCTTGCCCTTGTCCTATTCGTCATGGAAGAAAGAGAGAAAGTTAGAGCTACTGGAACTCTGCAGGAACCATGGAAGGGAAGGATTGTGTTAAATGCGGAGGTGGACCAAGGGGATGTCCAGGCATTTTTGGACCGTCCTCTGCTTTCTCTTCTTCTCGTCGCTTTAGACATGCTGCCTTAGGATTTAGATTTCGTTCTGAAAAAAGAAAAATCAAGTATGAATACAAGTATTGTCAGTTTGCTTTCTTTCATCCCTACGAGGTAATCAATGGTCAACTTACCCCTGACTTGCTGCTCAAGCTGCATAATTACTTCAACTGCCATATTTAAGATGCCAAGTTTCGTTTGTGGTTTATCAGACTTGAGATGCTGAAATTATAAGAAAAAGTTTATAAGTCAAGATTTTTCAATGAATTTGGAAGAACACAGAGCAAGCTGCCCGTAGACGTACCTGCATACACATTCGTCCCAGTTCCTTCAGGGCCTCATTTATATCTCGAATACGAATTCTGTGAACACAAGGTCAAGTTATCGAATTGTATTAAGAACGTAATAGTCTGGACAAACCTTCCAGATTCCCAGACACTTACCTTTCCCTAGCATTATTCGCTTGCCTCCGTTCTCGCTCTCGTTGAATTTTATTGCCATGCTCATCTACTTCTTCTCCAGCACTATTTCTAAATATTGCAAAAAAAGAGAATAAATTCAATTTATGCCTCAATTTCTCTTCAAGGGCAAACTCATCAAAGTTGAAGTAATAAGAGGGCAATTACCTTCTCGTTCGCTTGGTTCCCTTCTGACCAATGGAAGATGTCGAGGAAGTTGTACTGGCGCTACTATTATTAGACCCAAGACCCAGAAGATCTACTTTTACATCTAATTCTGCATTCGTGTCCTTTCGTTTTTCTAAGAAAAAATAAATAAATCAGAAAACACATTAGTTTGTTTTCCATTTCTGGCAAGCCGTAACACGGGCACAGGGAAATTTCATAATTGCAATTACTTGATTTGGGCGTTGGTCGGTCGGCTTTGAGAGGTTCTCCCAGTGCCTGTTCTGGATTATTTGCTGAGTGTGATGGGATTGGACCATATGATGTTTGCGGGTTCCCTCCAACTGAGTTCCCATTTCCATGCGGACTCTGGAAAACATGGAGAAAATAGAGATTCCATTAGTAAGGGGACTTCAAGGCCTCATCATTCATTAATTACTTCACATCATCATCCTCTCCTTATTACTCTCTACTCGACTTTCTCCCACCACGAAAAGGAGAGAAACTAGTGAAAACGGGGAGAGGGAAGAGAGACAGAGAAAGTTTCATTTTGTCATAAATACTTCCTCTCTCTCTCCCCACCACTCACTTTCTCTTTCCCGATGACAATGAAATCAAAATCATTTCACTCATCAAATATTAATCTCAAAGGAGACTCTCTCCCTCGGAATTGTTAAATGTCAAAATCCTCCTCCTGACATGACATCTTTCCCCAAATTGAGTTCCCTAGCCTAGGAGGAGAGGACAATGGAGAAAGCAAATAGTGAATAAGTGCGCGTTTACGTACAAGATGAGACTCTAATGGAGGAGGGTATCCTAAGAGACCATTGGAATGTGGTAGTTGCTGTAGATGTGGTGGAACGTTGGACATTCCATGGAAACCCGGTCGTGGGCTCTCGGCATGACTCCTTAGCACATGCATTGCATCTTCGAGTCGCTCCTCCAATCGAGAACCCTGTGCATTCAAAACGAGCCGACCAAGGGTCTAAGTTGTCAATTCGCAAGGAAAAACAACAAAAAACAAAAGTAAGAACACGGATTAGCTCAAGCCTTTTTCAAATTCAGCACTAAGGTGTTAAAAATTAGAGCTCTACCCTTACCTCAGCGTGGTCACGGAGAAGACCAATCGCTTCGTCTATATTTTGATCATCCCCAGACTAGTTTATAAAAGCAAAAAACATAATTATAACAAAATCTAAGAAGCTCATTAATCAGCCAATGGACAAATCACAATTCTAAGCGAAGCGTCTGCCAGTCTCGTCACTTACCATATGTAAGGCTCTATCTCCAAAACCTGGAGAAGAGGGTGTGTGATTGGCTGGTGTAAAAGGGGCCATGCCCCCAGAACTTCCTCCCCAACCCCCTCCTGAAGTCAGGGGAGGGGGTGAGTTGACGGGTGTACATGGACTCGAACTAGTGGCACTGTGATCTGTCGGGTATATCTGAAATTCACACGAAATGATTTGGATTTCACTTCATTTCTTAAGGAATTTATTAGCGATGATGTGAGCCCTTACGGAAGCCAAGGCCTTTGCAACGGTGTCCCCAGGGGGTTGTTGTGGTGGTCCTATTCCGGGACTGTGATGATTATTGTAGATGGGGCTGGATGTGTTGTTGGGCGGTTGACTTCCAGGTGGAGCCCGGAAGGTCGACATGGGTGGGAGTGAAGAGGCAACTAGTGGAGAGTCAAGGTTGCTGTGTGGGAGGCCGGTGTGACTACTGTACGCATGTGAGGTCATGGCGTCGTGCGGTGAGGGAAGGTGGACCATTCCGCCCGGAACACAGCCAGAGTTTGAGTTAGACGGGACAGTATATGATTGCGACAAGTGTGATGGCATCATGGCGGTGGGGTTATAGGTCGCGTAGCCGGAAGGACCCAGTTGTGGACCATTGCTTCCCCATTCTGAATTTCCACCTCCATCTACAGAAAACGGTTAAATCAAAGGGTAAATTAATCCTAGGAGTCAAATGGTTTCTTAATTCAAACAATTTAGAAGAACGTACCCATAAAGTAAGAAGGGTCTGGAGCATAAAGTCCGGTCCCTTTGGGTGATGCATACCTCGCAGAATCATGAGGGAACTCTTCAGCACCAAACTGTAAAGGAAACAAAGAAGAAAAGGAAATTAAATTTTGGGATCTTCAATTCATAAATCAACTCTTTGCTCTCTCTCCATATTACATAATGCACCCTGGTAAATCTACCATCTAAATCCGCTTCCTTCTCTCCTCCAGAACCCCTTCCTCGAATTTACAACGGACTTTCTGCCAAATATTATATTCATTTCTCTCTCTTCCTTCCTCACACGGAGGATTCGTAAGAGAAAATGCGAGCTGCATATATACGACCCACATTAAAATCCGAAACACTTAAATTAGACTCCAAAGGACCCAAGTCCATGTGTCCAGGTGGGAACAATGACACCTCGTCCCCTGATCCATCACATAGTGACCATCCAGCAGTGTCCAACTTCTGTCCATCATCGGTCACTACAATCCAGTAAAATTGAAAACTTACAACAAAGGGATACTTTCCAAATATTCCAGAGTAAAATCCTGGGTTGTAGGCACAAAACATTGCAACCAAATACCAAAATGTGAATTTGCTCAACCAGATTCACAGGGACGAACAAGTACCCAATCAAACCCTTTAACTGATCAAAAAATTCAATGACAAAGCACTTCGCTAAAGGTGATTTATTAGAGTGACGTCGATCCGGAGCACAATACCTTAAGTCCACTCTCCACTGAACGCTGAATGCTGGATGCTGTGTTAAGAACAAAAGTCAACCAACCAATGAGGACTCACAAAGTACAAGTGACGACAGGGATGGTCGTGGTGGTGGATAGAATGACTGTGACATCCGGTGGCATGGCATAACCCGTTTCTTTTCTACTTTCTACCACCACCGCCACCACCACCCAATTCTTCCAGTAGTTTTTTCCTTCTTTCTCCGAGGGAGAAATGTGACCCCTTCCCCATATTTTAAGAAACCTTAGTCTCACTATTACGGACGAAAAGAAGCTCCACTCCAGGTCCTTCCTCGCATATTGTCATCATATCCTTCCCGTGTGAACTTCCCGTCCCAACCAATGAAAAAAATAAAAAGGAAAAAGTTTTCCATGGGCAAGAGGAGAGGACCCAAGCCAGAGATGAAATGAGGAAGATACACTTTTAGGAGCGAAGGAAGAAGAACCAAGTTGAACTTTCTCTTGTTGAAAATGTGTAGTAGTTAGGAAAAGGAATAGTAAAACCTCGGCAATTGGAAGGTTTTGGCCATTTCGCACATATGCTACCAAAACATTCAACATTCTCCATCTCATCCTCCCAACTTTCCCAGAATTAGAAGAGGAAGAAGAAGCCCCTTATTCCCAACTTCCTACCCTCTGCTACTTTCACTTTTACTTTCTCCTCTGACTTCCTTTATTCTCCATTCTTCCATATTACAAGTCACCCATAACACTTCTCATATCCTTCTCATCTCTCTTCTTACAAAACTAACTACTTTGTTATCATTTACCATTTCTAGTCTCTCTCCTTACAAAATACATTCCTTAACAAATCCTCCACTGCTCATTCCAGTATTCCACCATCTCTTTGCCTGGAAAATTTTAAGCCCAGGCACTTCTTTGTCTTACGCTTTCTCCAGAGGACAGTCTCACTACATCATTGAAATTAACCAGAATCATTCATCCAGGTAAAAATAAAGAGTATAATTCAACCGTTATTCTAATATAACATCCAATAGATCCTGGAAGGACTTTTTGGGTTCCAAAAATGAAATATTCATGAATGATTGGGCGGATGAGTAGGGAAATCCCGTTGAACCGAACCGGATTTCGGTTATGTCTCTTCACTTCCGAAATGTGAAGCTCCAGACACGAAAGGGCAAGTCCTGAACCCTGACAATTCAATTCAGCCCCACTCCACTCCACCATCATCCCAATTCCAATGAATTCAATATCAACCACTATAAATTCCTCCGTCTCCAATACAGTCCTTCAAAATGACCACCTGGACTGAATATCCCGTAACCGGAAGTGCTTCTCTTCCCTCAAAATGAAACTCATCAGTTCGTCTCCCACGGGCAAATAAAATGAACCCAGGCAAAAGACAACTATCAATTACCTCATTTGATTCTTGATTACAAAATGCCCCACTTTCATTCAATTCAAAAACTAATCTCTCTATCCAGCAGAGCTCTTCCAGCTGTCACCCTTGTTTTGCTTTCACTAAAATGACAAATTGAATTTTCGACTAAAAAATTACCTCCCAGAATGGAATCCTGAGCCAGAAAACACTTAAAAATTCATTAAGACACAAAAAACAAAAGGGAAAGGAGGGAAATCAACCCTCCAAATGTTGTCGTCGTCGTCTCTCCCTACTTCTTTCTTAAAACGGGTAAGAATGAACCGGGGAATGGTTGTAACCAGAAAAAAGTTAAGAAGACTGAGAATAAGAAAAAGAAAGAAAACTTGTTCAATTCTTTTCTGTCCTGATGTCACCAACAAACCATACATTTCTTTCCTGTCACCGTACTCTCCCTTACTTTACATGCATTCTGCCTCTCCTCATCATTATTTACCACTTTCTCCACATCAAAGAACAATTTCTAGGCTTTCTCCTTCTAGTTTTACTCGAATTCTCCTACCTCCTAATGACATCAGCAGGTAATGTCCTTTTTATTACCAACTTTTTACTAATCCCTACTCCATTAGAGAACCTCTCTATTGTTTTCCAGCCTAGTTTATATCTCCATCCCTAGACGCTCATCCACTCTCTATTTAACCAAAAATGTCTTGAGGTTCATGAAAAGTTGTGTTGTCATTTACAGATTGGGATCGAGCCGCATGTCGTTCTGACTTTACAGCCCGGAAGTGAGCCTGGAGCGCTGAAGGAGCCGCATCAATACTGTAGTGCCGAGTGAGGGGCAGGGCATTCCTCATGGCGGAATGAAGAGATGAGAGTCCATGGCCATTTGTCGTCCCATTGTTGCTACAATTTGACGACGTAGGTGGTGTTTGGATTTTAGAATCCAGGATTCTCCGAACTAATGATGGCGGAGGAGGAGGAGGAGGAAAATGATGGTGGTGGTGATAGAACTGAGGTGGGGATATCCGTTCCAGTACTGATGATGATGGTGGTGGTGGTGGAAATGGGTCATCATTACTCCCATCCGTTGTCTCTCGATTAAACTCTTCATAAGAGCCCCCGCGAACAACAAGACTTTCTTCCTGACTTTCTCCTGGAGACGACCCAACTTCACTCATTCCATTAACTGTCCCATTAAGACCATGACAACTTCCATTTCCAATTTCATTCATGATGGTCGTCTTGGCGGGGCCTGACGATGGTGGCAAAGAAGTTGTTCCTGGCGACCATCGACTCATCATCCCATTTGAAAATCGTCCACCACCACTACCACTACCACCAACGACCAGACCATACGGTGATGTCCACTGATTCATTTCAACACCCCCAAAAAGAAACTCGGAAACAAAAAACTTTTGCTCAAACTTTTCTTCTTTTCTCCTGTCAAAAGAAAGTTTACTTTCTCAACTTTTTCACACAAGAACAATGGACGGCACAACACAAACAAAAAGAGGGGCTGTCGGGTGGGTCATTATGAGACAACAAGTCCGCCTTTTTAGATCCCAACAACAACTTTTCCAGTCAACTTATTATAAAACTACACATCACAAATTGGAAAATCTCTTTGAGAGCGGATGAGGCAATTAACAATTCCAGGGAAATTACTAAACTTTCTGTCTCCACCAGAATACCGCCGATTTGTTACTGGGGATAGGAAAACAGGGAGGGAATATTAGTTGGTGATGCGAAAATGAGGTAATACCCCATCCACCTCAAATCGATCTGCTTTCAATTCATTTGTTTACAAAGTCTGTTTCTCATCGCAATTTACAAACCACGAGCCACTGATGAGGACAATGAGGTTTGGAAATAATGGATGACGATGGCAAAAAACCTGCCTCCCGAACTTCAACCCACAATCACAATTGCTCGTCGAGTAATTCGCTTTGCAGAATCCGTGGATTCCACAGGTACAAAGGTACAACCCCTGTCAGCTTGCTTGGAATGCTAGATATGGCACGAGACCACGACCCAGCACCTTTCGACTTAAAGTGTTCCAATTTGCAGTATACACTTGTGTATGTAATACAATCTGTGTTTGGGCAAATGACGGGCAAAAAGATGCTTCCAGTTGGAAGTTAACAACCTCACAAGTTCACCACAAACTTCCTTGGTTCGTTCACTGACACTAAAACAGAGTTTCACTTAATCAATGATGTTGATTGTTGTACAGATGGACTGTGTAGCACGTAACAAAAGGTTTAAGATTTAGAGGGATATTACCATATCCAGGCCAAATTCCTGTTCCCACGTACCAACAACTGCCGTAAGCTTAAGAGCTTCAGTTCAACCTGTTTCTCTTTCAGACGTCTCTGACTTGAGGGTTTGGCAACGAGATCAGAAAGATGATGATCCCAGAAGGGTTAAGAAATCAAGTCCTTTTCACTCGTAGGAGAAACTTGTTCCACGTCCACCCTCGACTGTTTCCACAATTACACGTACGTAATCCTTTTAATTGATTCAAAACTAAGCTCTGGGCCTGTACTGAGTAAACGCGTGAGTAGATACTTCAAAACTACTAATGCAGAGGAGAAAGGTATCCCTAGCCGTTACTGTGACTCCTATAAGTGCCAACCCTCCTGTGAAAATGACCAAAGGGAATAATGTTGAAATGCTCAAGGGGGAAAGGAGGATCGTTTCAGGTGAGAAACAATAAAAAATGTGCTTCTAACCATTCCACTTACTTTTACACTACAAAGGTATAAAAGAAAATTAAAAGATTTTTAGCTCCAGGACCTCTGGACTGGCAACAGGCTGTCTGGCAGAACCAACCTTCTTACAGGGGATTTTTTTTTACCTGCATCACCTTTCTACCCTTGCCATCTTAACAAAACAAGAAACGCTCCAGGGCAAAATCCAATTGTGTTAATAGGAAAAGAAGGACGATGGATCCTTGGTTTATGACTTTGGCCCTTCGATGGACCCTCCATTCCTCCTGTCTTTCAAAGTGTGAAAAAATAGATGGGAGGAACAGGTAGAAAGACCGCAAGAAGACATTCCTGAGACTTAACAATAATCACAGTCCCATTCTTGCAAAAAGAAACTCGGAAACTACCCCCTCCTCTTCGGTCTAAAAATGAACTCCACTTGACCTTCTAAAATGGGAAAGTCGTTAAATTCTTAGAAGAACCTGAAAAATATTCCCAGGATTTATTCTCCATTTTCCTTAACAAACTTGTAAATCTCAATGGAAAAATTAAGATTGCCAAAATTAAAAAAACTAGTTGTCAACTCCCGAGTCCAATTACGTTGACTTTTAGCTTCACTTGCAAAGTCATTCATGAAAAACTTGATGCTTATAAATCAATCCAATGAACAATAAATTACTTCAGCAACTCCCCTCCTGCATGACTTCTCCTTTTGAAATTCAAATCTAATTCCCAAACTATACAATACAAGCTTTCATTTTCGGCCTTTAGGTGAAATCTGATAGAGGAGATGATGATGATGATGACGAGGATACGCCTCCACATTTTACCAAATGAGCAGATCAAATCAAGTTAGTTGACTTGAGGCTTACTACCACAGTCAGAAGTTTCCAATTAGGCAAAATCCACATCCTATTCTAAAACTCTCATAAGCGTGTTGGCGATGTCAAAGAGCGTGGGCGGAAATGGACAAATGCGCGTGGACATTTCATCCCTTGCTCTTTGCCGTCCTTTGGAAAAATCCAAAAACGACGCTCTCCTCATATCTTTGTTCCTTTACCAAATTTCGTCAAGATCAGGAAGATCATTAGGATGAAATTAAGATTTTATCTTCCCACTACCGCCGCACCTTACTTCTCTTAGCTGTCTTTGGTGGTAAAACATTGATCCGAAAGAGTCATAAATTAGTTTCCTACATGGAGACTCTCAAAACGACCACCTTCCCCAAGTCACACCAACACCACCCGTCCTTTGTCTTTCCCTAAATCCTAAATTCAACTTGACACAACACTCCCATCGACTCAACGCATTTTCACCACAACCACTGGAATGGCGACATTTTCTTCCAGAGCAGCGTAAGTGGGAGCCAAGAGCCAATCAAGGAAATGGAAAGCGGCGACACACGGACAAGTAACAACTACGGCAACTTCTCTTGGCAATTTTAATTACACGAATCAAGTTAAGTTGGTTTTAAGGTTCCAGCAGCCCGAACCAACCCTGGACATTGCTCCATTTTCTAATGAGATCAAAATGGTCAAGAGGAAAGGCAGGAGAGTAGAAGATCTTTCTAGAGCTCCGGAAATGTGATAATTTGGACCATAATCCACTAATTTTGAAACACGGCAACTTCACCATCCCCATTATTTATGGGCTTAGAAATTCTTCTAAAGAACTTCCTCCACTTCCCTTCCCTTCCTCTTCGTCTTCAGACTCTCTGATGAAGAACCATCCCATACTTTACCCAATTTACCAAACTTTTGTGTTCCACAAATTGTGGACTGGAAATAGAAGGGGGCTCACCAGGGTTCGTTCAAAAGGCCCCACCATTGTTCCATATTTAAAAATATCATTCTTAAAAAGTTACCTTATTTGGTATGAGGACTTAAAAAACGTCTTGGGGTGCCTAGTATTCTACCAACCCAGAAAAGTTCTTAATCCTCCAAATTCCACTTAAGATAGAATAAGGACTTGGACCATTTTCTTTAATTAAAAGAACTTCAAGGTACCACCATCCACCTACAACAATACGTACAACAATACGCATCACCTGAATGGCACCTCGTTGTCTAGCAACAACCACCACTAACCCTATTCTTCTTACAACCTTTTTCATCCCTTCCAAACTGGTAGCCAGAGCATCCCCTCCCTCTTGACCTCTCAAAAGTCTTATAATCCGCAGACAATCCTTTTTTTTTTTTTTAATTGTTGGTTTCAGAAGAACCAGAATGTCTGGTAGTGTGGTACTGCCAAATCTCACCTAGTAATTTATGACGTCAGGCAAGATCATCAGACACAATTGAATGGAAACTATCATTTCAGTTTGCATAAACATGATCTAAAACACGAAAAAAGAAGTTGTTATGAATTTAATCATGATCATAATCAATTCTAACCATGAGATCATCTCCAGAAATCGACCAATCTCTTGGAATCTTCAATCCTACTCAAGTGCCAAAGATGGCGTATCTTCACACTTTATCATCCCATTCGCCAGTGTTTTATATTAACCCCACGTGCTAAAAATTTAACCCTTAAACCAAGTTCATTAAAAACAGACGTCAGAAACTACAAATTCATGAGAATTAAATTAGAAAATTTCTAATAGAAATTAATGTTCCGGAACGAGTCTGCCATTAAATGCATTTTATCGATATTTTAACAATGTCCATTTCAATGCTTACGTTTCTTTCTTCATTCCCAGCGACATTCCTTTTGCTCGACCTCATAAAATTTGAAATTTTCCAAGAAAAATCGGGTTTCCTTTCTAGCAACAATGTAAAACAACAATGGATTCTAATAAAACGTCCATTCTATCCATCCGCCGCCACAACCACCTAATAATGATTATTATTCAATTGACTAAATTGCATTACCACACGCTAATAGCCTCACATTTTCTCAGAGCGACATTCAAGTCGACCAGCTGTCAGGCAGGGAAGAGGAGCAAGACAACAATAGGACCACCATTAGAAGGGAAGGAAGATGAACAACCATTTCTCGTTGGTTTGTCTCTTTTTGAGTCAGTTTGCAAATAAACGGAAATAAAAGTAAACATTTATTGTCAGTCGGAGACATTTAAATGCCCATTGTCAACTGATTACTATTAAATAACTTACTCTTGACAGTTAGGTGGAAATGAAGACAAGTCATGCAGTGGTGGGAAGTTAACGATGTTTTCTACTTTAATCAAAAGCAGTGAAGCATCTGACAGTATTTCAATAAATTAAGTATTACCGTTACATCCTACAAATTACAAATTAGTAAATTCCTTAAACAAACGACAAGCCGGTGATGATGAAAGACTGCCGCGGCTTCTTGCCGAAGCTCCTTTGAAAAAGGCGTCCTCTCCCCCAAAATCCTGGAGTGCCGTCCAGAGTGTAAGAGCGGCGGAGATGCTAAAGGGAAAGAAAGACGATGCGAGAGACAATGGGATGAAAAGGGTTAAAGAGAGTCTAAATGGAACAATTAGGACAGGAAGTCCGGACAATGACATGAGACAGAATCCTATTCCAATTGCAACTGTAATAAAATCTAGTCCACTGTCAACAAAGTTTCAAAGATCAAAGGAAAGGAGAAGGAGGAAATAACTGCCTCCTACACCCGTGTATTTACTTTCAATCCACCTCCATTCCAACAAAAGGAGACCGAAAACTGAGAAACTTTAGTCTTGATTTTACATCCAGTCCATTAACGGATGTCCATGTCTCATGTCACGACGAACGACGATGGAACTTTATTCAGAGCAACAAACCCGCCAGCAACCTAAATTGGAGCACAAAATAACAAACAAGCTCTTTGACATAAGCTATGGACCAGATTTTCCTACCCATTACACCCACATTCCCTTAAGGGCAAAGTCCATGGAAGGAGGAGGAGGGGGAGTTCGTTACGAGTCGGAAAACAGGAACTGGAAAAGAAAGAAAGAGGAGAAAGCGAATCACCCCAAAACGTAAGAAATCTTCCAAGACGAAAAAAATACAGAAGGAAAGCTCATATTTCACCAAAAAAATAATAAGAAAAAAAGACCTCGGAATAGGAGGAGGGATAGGGATAGAGTTCACTTCCGGCCACTACGCCACTCATTGATCACTTCAGTTTGGAAAACGGGAACAAAAATCACCCCAAAATGAACAAGAAAAGCTTTAAATGGAGCAGCAGCAAAGGATTTTCAGAAGATTTTCCCCCCAAGTTCCATTTCTAAGAAAAACTGCAAAACTAGAGGCTAACGAAGAGACATCAGAAAAAATGACGCGTCCCATCACCATTTTAATTTGATGCCACAAAGAATTCAATGACGGGTAGACGAATAACGGGGGCTGATGCTTATAAAGAACACTTTCCAGCAGATTCGCTAATAAATGTTTCAGAATATTCCCATCATCAAATAAGATGCTCATCTCATATTTCATCTTCTTGAACGCAAATCTAAAAGAAAATGACACAAAAAACAGTTTTTTTTATCCACTCCGACGAGCGTAGAGTGTGAGAAAATACAACCCGAAAGAAATGAATCCTGTAATTCTCCAGATGACTTTATAATCGTACTCTTCTTTTATGACAAACATGACATCCCCAACTTACTGACAATTACATTGTGAGTGTGTGTGAAAATAAAATAATTTGCAGTCTATTCTGGAAGGTTCTTGCCAATTACGAATCCTTCCCATCATCATCCCTCTACAAACCCCCATAATTAAAATGCACACACTATTTACTCTTCGTTGTTAGGATTAACCTAATGCAAGTATGCACTCCTTGTCAAAGTACCAATTTCCTTACTTTCAATTCCAATTTATTTACTCTCTTCAAAATTCAATGGTCCCTACTCCCTGGTGTAATTACACTTTGTGAATAAATTGCAATTATTGCACAGTGCAACTCATTGCAGCAACCTGCATTGGAATTAATACGGAATTGTGTGTCATACTATTCGGCTCCCTGAGCTGGAATTGTGTTGTCTAATGACAGAGTACATCTTTGCAGAAAATAAGCAACTATTAGTACTCACAAAGTCAACACCGCTCTCATTCGAACTATTGTGTACTTAAGAATCAAGAAACTACACCTCTCATCATCCCTCAGTCTTAGGGGAAAAGGGAAAGCAGGCGAGGGAAGGGTACTAGAGTCAATGAGAGTTAAGTTATGCTCAACTCCCATTCCAAATTGAATTGGATCCTATGAACAAGGCAAAGCCAGGCAAGGAGGCGGGAAAGAGGCCAAGGCAAGAGAGAAAGTGAGGAGAAAGTAGCTGAACCAAGTGAGAATTGATGGACATGAATTTCTCTTTCTCCTTCCACCATTCCCGGGAAAAGTAGTGCGGGGAACAAGAACGAATTTCCTTATGCGACGGGGGTTTTCATAAACGAGAGAAAGTTATGCATACGTAACGACTTTCACTTTCTCCAAGACGGGGGGCATAATCCTTTCAAAATAACACAATAACCATAGTGCTCACTTACTCATTCAGAGTCCCTCAGACTCTGGGACTGAGTTAACAATTCCTAGCTGAAACTGGAAGAAAGCAAACGTATGCTCTTCCCATTGTTCCCTCCCTCTCTGCCGCTGTACTCAATGTGGTCCATTTACAATAACAGCCTCATTCGTTAAAAAAAAATTTCATTTCGAAATATTGGATCCGAGAAAGTATGTTTTCTCTCTGCCATTGGAAGAGGAGGAGGAAGGAGGATGAGAGTTATTGGATATGGATGGGTCATGAAGCTCATAACTCTTTCCCTTTCCTTTCCTTTCCTGTCTCCTCTCCTCTCCCGTGAAACAATGCGGAGTGTAAAGTGTAAACCAAAACTCGAGTGAAAGTCTCCTCGGCACTTTTATCTGGGAAGCGGTGGAGCGAGCGAGCGGTGGGTCTAAAAATCCAACGGAGCTCCTTGCGATGAGTTTTTACCCTCGTCATCATGTCCTTTCCCCTTTCATTCTTCCGGATCCTTGTTTCCAGGGAGTAGTGAACCTAAGTCAGACCAAACCGACGGACGGACGACCGTGGGGTTGGGTGAAACTTCAATTCGCAAAATTAGCTTTCTCTCCTCTAAAGCTCCCCCTCCTCTCGGCTCGTGTATAAGGATCATAATGGGCGGATCATATCTCTCCTTCCTTTCACCCTTCCTGGATGACAACGGGAGTCGAAAGGACGGAGGACGCTGGAAAAGGAGAGGATGCAATATAAAATGCATATGAAAAACTCAGGACCCATTCCAGGCTCCCCCGCTGGAAAGGGAGAGGCCATATTGCCTAAGCGAAGCCTAATAGGCCAATAACCAAGCGGCGAAAGGAACCATAAATCCAACCAAATTGTCTTTGCCCATGAGGACGACGTTTCTCTCTTATTAAATTTTTTAATAGCCTTGACTTGTTAGAGAAATGGGATTGATTGAGTTGCTGCTTTAGTTATTACACCCCGCCCTGTACGAAGTTATTACGATCCGAAAATAAGTTTTCCCTTCCCTTCCTCATCGTTCTACTTATTCAAGTTCCCTTTGTCACATTATCATCTTCTCATCATCTCATATTCAAATCTCCTTCATCCTTCATCATCCTTTCAAATGGGAATCCAAATTATTCCAATTCTCCTCCTCCATTCTACTCAATCAGAATAATTTGGTCACAAGTGGTCTGGTTTTAGTACTCTTTTCAGCCAAGTAGTTCCAGGAGGACGCCTCATCATGCATTTCATTCAAAAACAACAATTAAATGACACACTTTTACGTCTTTAGTCGTGAGCGTGATTCAAATCCTACGTTGTTGCAAAAGGATCTTCTTATGGGTTTAAAATGGAAGTAAGAACGGGAAGTGAGAGTCCATTTCTTTTGATCTTTGCTCAATTTGTTGAATTTCTTGGGTTTCTTCAAGAACTGTCTCCGCCCACATCCTCAGACATGCGGGGGATGAAGGATGGTGGAGATCCAATTACATCTATCCATCCTCACACGTTCCTCTCAAGTTGACACGTAATTATAAATTCAGGGATTCTTAAGAATCATGATCCAATCCATCCGGGGATTTATTGAAAAGTACCCAGTCCAGGTATACTTTACTTTACTTGGGTACTTCAACAACAGTCCTTGCCCTTGACACTGATGTAAGGGGGCGTCTCCTCGGCTTTTCAACCACCACCACCACTCGTCTCTGAAGAGACGTCCATTGTTAGGACCTCAAGGAGTCCCACCGGAAGTCTCCCTCAATAAGAACGCGTCTTTTTATTCTTCCTCAAACCCCGTTTCAACATCCGCGTTACTTCAATTTCACATATGGCTACCAACCAATGTCCATTCCCCCTCTCTCCCATTTCATTACGCGCACAAAGTAAGGCCCAATGGGACACTTATGAAACTGATCTTCCCTAGGGAAGGTCAAGAGTAAGGAACTTACTTACTTAACCTCCTTTCCCTTAATGCATCCTTGTTTAAAAACAATTCCCTCGGTCTTAGACAGTAAAAATCCGTAGAAAATGCGTAACGCCATTAAGATCCATGTCACTCCGGTGGAAATGTAATGGATCCCAAAAACTTACTTTGACTAACAATTACAGTAAAGAAAGGCATGACATGACTGGCTAAGGACGGCCTGACAGCTGAAGTTGAAGTCCTAAGAGTATAAATTTCTCAAAAGTAAACAAAAAGACGAGAAACGGCTGGAGTTGGCTTCCGCGGACGTCCCTTGGACACCACCACCACCACCTTAGGCCAAGAGTCAATTGGAGGGGAGGACCATGTCATATGGCATGACCATGTCAGGTTACTTCGTAAATAAAAATCCACTCAAGTGTATCCGAGGGAGCACCTTGAGCTGAGGATTGTCAATATTGGACAAGATGGGACTCCGGGGGCACCAGGCCACAGTTTTAAATACCCTCAAAACCCACCTAACCCACTGGTCTCCATCCATATGGACCACTTAAACCCTCCACAGACTCCAACCAGTCACTCCTTTTAAATGCAACTAATGCCACACGCTACTGGAGGGACACGTGGCCATGACCGAGTCCTCCCGTCACCTGCCAGGCACATGCTGGCTGGAACTGTTGCTCCAGCCCCACTCCAGTCCCACTTTACTCCATGCAATTCCCATGATTACGAATTCGCAACTGCGCTTGCCATTAATTGACAAAATGAAAAGGAAAATTGGGGTCATGTCATGGAAAATCTCGGGAGTGGGTGGGTGATAAACCCAGCACCATGTCAATGAAATCCACCCTTCTTCAGGCTTCAGCTTCTCTATTGACTCATTTCACGCGAAATGACAAATTGATCACTCCTCATTCCTTTGAAAGAAATCCGAAATGATTTTCAGCTCGTCTCCTCTCTTCAACGCGGATCGAATGAAAAAGAACCCCGACTCTCTTTTGAAGCTTGGCCCATTGAAACTCCTCCAAGAAAAGAAGCAGGGAAGTGACGCCATGCCAAATTGAATTGAAGGAGAGTGGAAGTGGAAGAGGCAGCGGCGTAAAAGATGACGAATGACAAAACATTTTTCTCAGATCACCCAAAACTTCATTTTCGGGTTTTCCAGTTCAAAGGAGAAGGAGAGAGGAGAGAAAAGTCTCCGAGAAATCATCCTCCCTTGAATCCTTTCCATAAATCTACGGCTGAACCACACTGTCCATTATAATCCGGGTGACAGGAGGGTAGTAAAGGGTCTCATACTTCCTGCTTTCTGTCCACGGGGAGTTACGCCAAGGACAGCACCATAATGAAGATGAACTTCCTTCAATCCTTAAAGACAAGAATTCCAGTGTCCCCCTGCCAGGGTCACATTGATCACCACTGACCAGAGCAGGCCGAGTCAAAGGGATTGTCTTGCAGCCAATGAAATTCGAAACCTTGTTCCAAAAACCCCAGTTTCGAATTATGAAATTCCATGAACATGGAGCATCGACCAGCAAAAGAGGAACAAGGGGAGGAGCTTAGAGAGGTCGAAGGACAACTGGATCATTAGAAATTATTATGCGGACATTTGTTCTTTGGCTCAGGATAATTTATTCCGCCCAACCGACGACCTGTGGCAGATTTACATTTATGTTTATTATTTCATTAAACCCGTCCTGAATCTTCGGCTCTGAATCACTCGTCATCCGTGTAATGTCCCAATCCGGGAGTCTCTCCGCCGGAATCTCCGCATAAACGCTGCTCAGCATAACGAAGTCTCTCTTACGCAGCAGAAAAAGATGCTTGGTATAAAACAAATCGGAACCAAAGCAGTAACGAGATGACGTGAATTGCCATCTTAAATGACTGGCACCTTCTTACGAGGACTCTCAATGTAAATGGCATGTTGAACCATATACAAATTGGTAAATGTTCCATTTCATGCCAAAATATTTTTTCAACGGACCATTTTTATTTCTCACCGAACCGAAACGGCGGCGGGTCGTGGCTCAGAATATTTTTTATATTTCCTAAATCCTGTTTCAAAATATTCTTGGATCCTTTTCCTCATTCCTAGAAAAATGTTGATTTTTTAAAATAATCAAAACGGTACTCCATCCAGCCTTGAAAGATGCGGAGGAGAACATACCTTCGTAAGATTCTGGTGGCTGGTGCGCACGGTGGTAGTTCCTTTAGCCAAGTTGGAAGGAATGGAATGAAATATTCTAAAGGTTCCTGCCATTACACGGAAAGTGAAGGAAGGAAACTCCATTAGATCATTTTTATCAAAAGTAATTGCCTAAATGTCAGTTTCCTCTTTTAAGACTTTCCCTGATACGAACCGCCGCCGCCTCTGCCGACTTCTTCCTTGAGTGCTTTCATTTTTCAATCCTTCATCTTCCTCCTCCTACCGTCTTGGAGCTCGGAGTCTTTTTTCAGCTTCGAATTTTTGGCAGTGGGTCGAATATCTCCATGTTCTAATTTTAAAATTTTAAAACCTCCTCTTGAGATCTATTAAGTTTATGATTTATACGGGGGATCAGTCCATCTTTTATGGAGATCAATCCAAGATAAGTAGTCTATAAAAATTATTCTAACCCCACAGAGAATTATATCAAACTTATCCGAAATAACCACAAGGAGTAAAGAATGGCAATGGGAATTAGAACGTCGTTAATTTCAATTTATACAACTTTTGCCAAAACTGGAATCACCAAACCAAAATTCCTCACCACCACCAGACCAAAACCACGAAAGAGATCCCTGCTTGCTAATTTTGAACTTCTTGACATAATGAAAACAAATTTGGAGGGGAGAATGAAGAGAGAAGGATTTCACACTACCAAGGAAGACTGACACTGAAGGCTTTTAGATCTTTATCCACCATCACTTCACCAACATGGAGGAGGCTCTGCAAACCTGTCAAGTTGATTAGTTGAACCTCCTTCAGAGACAAAAGACTCCTTCCAGAGTCCTGTCTCCTATAAAATGGCAATTGAAACTAATTACAATCCTAATTTCAATTAGACGCTTCATCTTGTACTCTGACAGTAAATGAAGCAGGGACGCTTTCAAGGAAAGAACCGGCACAAATCCGTGGATCCAAGGGCAACAAACCTGAAGCCACTTTTATGTTACTCCTCAATTACCTCCCTCTAATACTGGTGTAGGTGGAATGTGGATCAAGGAGGAGCAGAGTCCCACGGGAGAGCCACGAACCACCGTACCAAATTGCATCTCGCAAGTATTTTTATGACAAATCGACACTCTCCCACCGCATCTTCCCCATCTTCAACCCACCGTCGTCACAAATCTCCGTTATCATGCAATCTTTTTAAAGCGGATATTAAGGAATACCCTGTGCCATTATCATCGGTGCTGAAAACCAGCCAAGGAAATCCGAGGCACTTACTCCCTTCCCCTTCAATCCTGGTTACAGTACATAACAAAAAGGACAAGCAAGGAAGAAGGGAGGAGGACATCTCCCAAGGGAAGACTTTTTTCCATCTCGACTTAACGTTAGCTAACACATCATTCCGAAACATGAATTTTTCACAGTGACAATGGCCCTAGAATCCCCGGAACCAACAGGAACTACAACTACCAGTGGAGAGAAAGATGAAATCGCTTTCGATCCCTCCCTCCCTTCTATTTTCTGCTCCATGTACCTTGAGAGTAAAGGAAGCCCAAGATTTGAGACAAAATGTCGTCAATGATCCCAAAAAGTCTCAAATTGGAACTGGAAGTAAAATCGAAAAGACGACACAAAACAATGGCCCTCTCAATCTTCTCCCTTGGAAATGTACACAGAGGCAGTAAAGGAAGAATTAGTACTAGAGGATTTTTATACCCTACTTGACTCCCGTCATTAATTTATTAGGCTTGACGTTATAAACATTGCGAGAGAGAAGCGTAAAAAAGGCTCCTACTATTAGAAGAACTAGAAGACTCAAGCAAAGAAGAAAAAACTCTAAACAATTAGAATGGAGAAGGTTCTATTTATTTGTCTTCCCTTGTTCCCTTCAAGTTTACATACACAGAGAGGGCATTATAAGTTAGTTAAGACTCCCTTCCCAGGGTAGGAAGAAGAAGAAGAAGAAGAAGATCTCCTCGTCAGCTTTGTTGATCCTCTCCTGAATTATAAATAAAAAGTCTCCTCTCTTTCCTTTTTACAACTTAACTTTACTTTCATCCAACTATCCTTCATCTTCTCCTTTCCCTTCTTTTCTTTCCATCATCCCATCCTCCTCCATCAAGAGGAGAACGAGAGTCGTAACAAAAGTTTTCAACTTTTCACTTTTTAGACTTTCTCTCAGGGCGGGGAATGCTCCGCTCCACTTTTCACACACAAACTGAAACTACTAATACAAAACTTGACGCGTCTTCACTTTCTCTCATGAATTCATCCTCATCCTCATCGTATCATGATTTTCAATATTCCCTGAACCCTAAAAGATGAAACAGGATCAGGAGGTTTAGTCTTCATGAGTTTAGAAAGGACTGGAAGAAGGAGGAGAAAGAGATGAACATGAGAAGCATTTCAAAAGTTTGTAAAATGAAATTGAATTTTTTTTATATTCCTGTCTCATCTCTCAGAATAATAATAAACTTTTGCGTTGAAATTACTAAGATTTCAAAATTGAATCAACTTGATTCTCAATCCCGGAGAATCTACGGAAAAGTAGGAGTGCAAAAGTGCATGACACTAAACTGATGCAGAGATTCCACGCCCTGCAAAATAATGCTAAACTACGAAGAAAAAAACAAAATATAAATCAGTTTAATTCTGATCGAAAGTTTCGTACTCCTTGAAGATGCTCAAAAAACGAACTTCTATCTATTTGCAGCATCCCTCTATTGTAAAATTCAGAAATAAAATAATCCTATTTTGAGTGATCATAAAAATTCGCTTTCAATAACAAACACATTTTTTCTTCTTCCATTTCTTCTCCTTCTCACCCAAAAACAGAAGAGCAGACAGAGCAAAAGGAATTCCATCGCAAAAAATCATGAAATTTAAGCTTCCAGGACCCATAAACTATAAAGGCAGCAGAGAAAAAGGAACATTTCCATTGTTTCACTGAAAATGAAACTTTAGCTTCTCCTCCTTCATTCCCTTCCCTGCAAAAACCTTCAACATTAACGAATGAATACTATAAACAGGCAGAAGAAGAAGAAGAGTGAGCAGACTTTTTATCATCTCGAAACGGCTCAAATTCGGAACCAGACTCGAAGATGGAAGGGAAGAAGGAAGAAGAAGAGGAACAGAGAGATGAACATAAAGCTATTCAGTCCAAAGCGGAAATAATAGAAATAAAATAAAAACCTTCTGCTCTGCTCTCTCAGTTTTATTTTATTACGCTCATCATCTTTCCTCACATCTTTCTCCATACCACACATATTTTACCTCTATTTTTGCACACACAAGGGAGTAAGGAGAGGAAATTAGAAACAGTAAAGTCGGGTAATATTATTTGTTTTTACGTCATTCCGCTCCCGACAGCGTCCACTAATAAACGCTCATCATAAAAATATAGTTCAAGACCCAAAGAAATAGTAGGAGGGAAGAAGGGAATTCTTTCAAAGAGTCAAGGAAATTCTCTGAAAAGAAGGACGTAGACATTAAAAACTTGGTTTTGTTCTAGAAATTAACTTTTCCAGATTCGTAAGAATAATAAAAAACCGACCATGTTCATAATCTTTAGAAATTGTGCCAAAAAAAAAGAGGCAGTGCCTGAATGAAAAGGATCTTCAACTTCAGTTTCAATTAGAGACGAGGGAATTAAGACGTAGCGGAATCTTTTCCAGTTTCCCTTTGAAATACGGCAGATAAGCGGAAAAAGTGGGCTTTCGAACATTTCACACACGCCCATAACCATCACCATAATTTGCAAAGACTCCTTGCAATCTTCCTTTCAAAAAATCTTCAATCGGAGCGAGTAGGGTCTTAATAGGAAAATAGTTCTATTTTTAACACTCGTAGATGAAGGGGCTTGGCTTATACGGTTTCCTTTGGCGCTGGGGTGCTTTGAAGCTTTGATTTGAACAATTTCATAGAATTTCATACCAACTAAACTACCTCGTTGCATCAATTCCCGTCAAGAACGAAGGAATGAATCCTTTGAAGACTTTCGACATCTTCCTGCCAATCCTCACATGACATTGATTTGTATATTAAAAAAATAATCCTGCACCCTTGGAATTACAAAAACTGACTTCACTTTGGTTCATTTGATATTTTGAAGAGATCTACTACGACTCCGGTGTGAATTGGTGGTTGAACTGCCGGCCTTAAAGGAAAAAGAGGGAGGACCAACATTCTTTCCGTGTCATTCATTAGGCTTTCTTTCTTCGTTTGCTTAAACAATGACATCATGGGGATTTTGGCGATGAGTTTAAAAAATAAAGAATGGGAGAGAGGAGAGGATG
Source organism: Anurida granaria (assembly GCA_034694825.1). NCBI lineage: Eukaryota > Metazoa > Arthropoda > Collembola > Poduromorpha > Neanuridae > Anurida > Anurida granaria. The sequence continues at coordinate 34,533 of JAQIWD010000052.1, forward strand.
GACGGATTCCTTAACTGAGTACCAAAGAACCTTCTCAAGAATCAAGCATAGCAAAAACATTCATCTTCGATAAGTTCCCCAGTCAAAAGAGGGATGATCTCCGGTTCTTGGAGTTTAAACTTTTGCCAAAAAACCAACACCAACATCACCACCGAACCGAATAACATTGAAACAAAACAGTTATTAATCTAACTAGGCTCGACAGCTAAAAGCTTCATAGGGAGAGCCTCCTTTTAACTTGTAAGACGCTTCCAGACGTGTACATGACACCTTAAAACCCACACTCTCGAAATTATCCTTTTAGCCCCTACACGAGAAATCAACTTGGCAAAATTAATTCCTAGAAATTGAATCAGAGTTGAAACACGGCATAAATCAAGGGTATATCCCTCATCCTGTATCCAATATCAAAATCCCTACCTTACGCCCTCACTCTTCGTTTTACTACAATGAAATCAGGCTCATTTAGCACGGACCAGTTAAAACTATAGAATTTTATGCTTTAATCCATCAACAAACCTTCACCGCAACCAACACAACAAATCTAAGTACAAGGTGGCATATTACAATTTCTTAATTTCATTTCTGAGCGACGTTCTATGATGTCAAACTCCAAAATATCCGTAAATTGTATCAACTTAAGCTGTCAACAATCCCAATTGTCAAAATATAATCTGCAGGTGGGAATGTAGTCGAATCCCATGGTAGGTTCCGTTCTCTCCTGGATTTAATCAGTTCATCCACCTGTTCTATTGCCAAATGCCAAACGTTGGTTCAAGTTCAAACGAACAGCCAGCGTAGTAGTAGTAAGCTCAAGCAGGTATGCAGATGGAGACGTTCCAGGCAGACACGGGATACACATAAATCCAATACATATGTTCCACACCCTGGGCCAACTGCAGTGCACTGCCCGTGTACTTTCCAGTTGGTAAACGCTGCTGCAACTGCACCCAAGGTGCACTGTTTATTTCCAAACAACAAAAAAGCACATGGATTCAATATGCTTTCTCCTTTCACTAACACCGGCCGCCACCTCCAAAATACTAACACATTCAACAACTGCTGCTGGGAATGCTCCAAACAAGTGCTCAAATGCCCTACTCCACTGTCTCCCACCAAGTCACCTGCTCTGCTTCCCTAGCTTAAACCAATGGCAAAAATATGGCCAGGAATTCAGGCATTTGCCAAATTCCTGGGGACTCCTTTACAGTCGCACAACTATGCCCAAAAGAACAATTTCGTTGAGTCCCCCTATTTTATGCCAATAATCAAGTAAATCTAATTAGCAGATTTACTGTTCTCCCTTCTCATTTTGGAGGACAGAGGCAGAAGGGACGCGGGCAAGACTGGGGAAGAAGCGCCATTAGGATAAATGAAGTCCAAAAAAATCCAACTGGAAGAAAAACGAAGTTGGGAATTCAATGAAGCGAAGAGAAAGACACTTAAGAATCGCTAACGAGAATATAAGGGACAGGACAGAGGAGGAAGAGAGGACGCCAGCCAGAGGACAAGGGAAAAGGCTCTTGTTCTTCCGACGAAAGTCAATTCACTCAAGTAAGATCTACGACATTAAATGCATTAACTTTAATTTAATTACTATCAACACAAGAGAACAAGGGAGAGAGCTGGATCTAATAATACAATGGAAGAAAGAATTCTCCACCACAGTGGAAAAGTGGCAGAACCACCACCGTTACACCACCGTGTGACCCAACCCTCTGCCTAGGTCATCCCCTTCCCATTCCCAGCTACGACAGCAGCATCCATTTTCAAAAAGGCCAAAACTTTAACCTCTCCTCTGTGAATTTCATCTTGGAGCTAACAAGTTTGGAAAGGAAAAGGAGCAGCATCAGCGCATAGAGCTGAACATATCGCTTCACGATGAGAGAGATCCAGGGGGAGTTTTTATACCCGTCCGGACGAAATTTAAGCTAAAGGCCTTTCGCTGGTACACTATATGTATGAACCTCAAATATAAATAATACCCATTGCCAAACCCACCAACGGGAATGAGACCGAGACCGAGAACGGAGTGATCCATATTCATTTTTTTTCTCCATGCATTACAATGATTAGTCCTGCTGGATCTGGATTCTATTTTTTTCATCTCTAATGCTAATGCTGAAACTGAATAATATAAAAATGGATCCTGCTCTGGATGATACAATTCTTTACAATGAAGTTTCCACACTAACCCCTCCGTCTCTCCGTATCTACCGCTCCGAAAAATTCACACAGCCCAACAAATGAAACTGATCCATATCCAGGGCACATTTCCTTTCCGTCCCTTCGTCCTCCTTTCCCCTTCTTCATCTCCCAAATACTTTTTTGACAATTTGAATTTTTCATCCCTCGACTCTTGTCTGACAGTAGGGAAAAAAGACTGAAAAGATTTCTTCTTTCTCAACTTAATCCTCATCCTCATCCTCATCAAGCCTTGTGATCGCGTTACATGTCACACCAAATTTCCTTGCAATGACGAGGATGTCAAGAGATTCAAGAAGTCCCCGTCTTGTTCTGTCCTTCTGTCACACTCATTCCATTCCTGTCAACCTCAACTTCATGCTTCTTCCTTTTATATTCTTCACGAAGCAGGGCTAAAAATTCTATTCTTCTCCCTTCGGTCTTTGCCCCTGCCTTGCCTCTCACATTGTTTTCTTCCTCCAATTGACACCATAAAATTGATATCATCCCCTCCCCTTCGGGTGACTTGATTAACGTGGGAAATCCAGGAATCCATAAATCCCTCACTACCAAATTGTTATTATGATTCCGAAGGATTGAAATAAATCATGACAAGAGTCTTCCTCGGCTCGGAGCAGAATAATGGAGGAGGGATAAATGTCCATAAAGAGCTCATTGGCCCCTCCTTAACTGTAATTAATTCCAATGTCCTTGTACACTGACTCAACTAGAAGGAAGGAAAAAAGTTTTAAACCTTCCCTATTTTTCCCAAGTATTAAGTAGAGTTGAATTATTAATTGTTCGGATGGGGATAGGGATGATGATGATGTTGATGAGTTCATGTTCTTTTCTTCTACGGGAGGATAGAGAGTCATTAATAGAAGCCTCCTGCAGAGTGAAGGTAATTTAATATTTATTAGCATGATTTAACCCTTTTACCTCACCCAGTAGGACTACACAAAATATGCTCAAATAAGGGAAACAATTCATCTCTTTCTGAGGAATTAGCAATTATGACCATTGTGACAGGGGGACAGGCATTAAATCCTCATTTCATAACCCAATCCATTAGAATCGTTATTCCTATTCCCACATTTTTACAATCCAACCTTGCTCGGGCCAACACTTCGTCTCTTCTTATCTTCTAAAACAACCCGTATTCCACATATCTTTAAGAAACTGAAATCATTTTTGTGCAAATCTAATAAAAACAACTTTTACAAATATCAAGAACGTCAGAAAACTAAGCTGAAATCATAAAATGTGGGACAATCTGCATGAACTTGGCGTGATTTAAAATGATCTTTGTATTTTATCTTTTTTTTTGTACCTGGGCATTGCATGATTTCCAAGAGTAAACACTCTTAAAAAAGGAAAACAAGACAAATAAATTAACCCTGAATTCTCCAAATATGGAACCAAAGTTTCCATTTTTCTTTACATGATGCAATTAGAGAAATCCACAAAAGTCCGCCTTTGGAAGTTAGTGGGTTGAAATTCAAAACTTTGAGGAAGAATTAGATGATGCGAAGAACTCAAAAAAACCAAGGGTAGAAAAAATTAATAAGAAACGTGAATGAATTGAATTAGAAATTTAAATCCCAAAACCGTCATAGCCGGAAATTATATTTTTCCCCTCCTCTAAACAAAAAGGAGCTTTTCATCTCATGCGAAAACGCGTAGGATCCAATACCTAATCCCATGGAAGATACTAATCAAACCCACCAACTGAATAAAGAAAAGATTTCAAAAACAGTCAACACCAAAAAATCAAAAACGAAAGGGACCTTCCTTCCTCATCTCCTCCTTTATTCCAAGAGGAAGAGAAAAGACAAAGGGACAGGAATAATAATACTTTTGAATTTTTTTCCATTCCGAATTTTTTCCCCATTGAACCTAATGGCCCCTGACATCACCGACGATTCCCTTGTTCTGATTAGAAGATAAAACGAAAGATCACAAAAGGAGGCTCAAAGATCACCAGAAGAAGGAAAAAAATCCTTTCATTTCTGGATTCAATTATCATCTCCTCAAATGACAACAACTGCGGCTGACTTTTGCCATTTCTGCATTCTCTTTCGCCTTCCAAAATTTTTGACAAAAAATAATCTTACAGTACATTAGACAATGAAAGATCTCTTCTCCAGTTTCTTTATTCAAAATTAATTTCAATTCAATGAACCTCAAATTGAAAAATTAACAAAACTAAATGAAAAACCTTCCCATTGTTTTCACTTTCGTTGCTCTTCCGTTGGGGAAAGTCAGAGTGCCAGAAAAATGGAATGGCAGGACTTAATTCCATGGAACGTCGTCGTCTCCAGAACGCGTAGTGCAACTTACACGACTAATTCATTCCGTGTTCCAGGAAATCCAGGTTTCATTTCCCTAATTCAAGATCCACCATGTAACTACTGGAATTTTATTAGAGCAAGATTGGAAGAAATCCTATTACCCCTGACACTAATTCACTCTTTAAGCAAATCCTGTGTAGAATTAAGCAAGTTGAGTCTTAAGATCTTTCTCTTCAAGATCCTTTTTTTACAAATCCCTTCCCAAGGAGCTTTGAATTCATTAAGAGAAAGTCAATCCTCCTCGTTCTTTCCCTAATTCCATGGATTTACGAGACAGAGACTATCTCTTCCTTCCTCCGATTGACAACTTAACACGACAATTTCCTTTTTCTAAACTCCCAATTCCCTCCTCCATAAATTACGTTCTTCACTTTTGCGTATAAAATCAATTGGGACGGGAATACCCGAAGTGAAAGTGGGTAATTTCCTACCGTTTTGTTTTCCCCCTTGTTTCCTTTAGATTATTACCCAAGGAAGGACCAAGGGGGGAAATAGTTCAATTCCCATTTTATTCCAGACCATTTCTCACCCTGTGCTAATAAAAATAAAAACGGAATCGGAAAAAGCCAGGCCCATTTCAATTTCCGTTTTCCTTCCGTCGTCTCCTTCACAACTCGACAAGAGTCCTAACCTAATAATGATCACAGGTCATAAAATATTTAGAACTCGCATTTCTCGGGGTTTCCTGTTCCTTCCCTCGCTTTCCTGAAAAATCTCCCCTCATAAATATCCGGATTCCTAGAGAGAGTACTGCCAAAACTTCATTTTACAACTCCTGTCTTTCTTCCTCCGTCGTCAGTCATTTTGTCTCCCTCGGACGGATGCCTTTCCATTACATCATCTCATCATCTTCTTCTGTCAGACTCAAATCAACTCCTCAACCTCCGCCATCCGCCTCTACAAACCAAGTCCTACAAAAGGCATAAAGACAAAGGGTATAAAGAGACACCAATAAAACACCACCACACCAAAGCACATGGACATTGGGACATGGGGACCTTCCCAGTTTGAAGTTCAAACCATATTCTAATCCATAAAAATCCTACGCCACAAATTTTAGAACCAAGAAAGTCACGGGGGTGACTCTCAGCGACAGTTTTCGAACTTTTACGACTCGTGTCATGTCAATAGTCTTATCACCTCGAAACCAAGAGCCAATGAGCAACCGCCATTTAATTCTACTTTTACCACCAACCGCCATTAAATCAGTACGTGTGGGCATTGTAAAAAGGAGAGGCATTCAAGTTCAAGTCGATAATCAACTCGTTTTAACCTCTAAATAGGAAGGAAACCATAAATCCCGACACCCTTAAACTATCCGTAAAAGTGTGAATTTTGGTGTCCAAATTTTGGATACCAAAATTATAATTTGCAGATAAATAATTTCAAACTAAATTCACAGGGAAATGCTCTTGGAAAGGAGCAATTCCTTGTGCACAAAATGGTATTTCCACAGTGGTAATAAAATGGCGACTTCTTCCATCGGCCCCTCGGATTCGGAGTCAAAGAAGGACTTTCCCTTCCTTTTACTTACCCGGGCATTAGAACACAAAAGAAGAAGTAAAGGAAGGTTAATAGGAGGGCGTGTAGACGGAAAAGGACGGGGACTGAAGAATGGAGAAGGACTATGAGAGGCTGAATCTCTATAAAACCTCGCCTAAGAACTGGTAGAGTTAGAAATAAATGGCAATCGCTCTGTCTCTCTCGCTCTCTTTCTCCTGAAAACAAGATCTTCTCCTCAATGGGTAATTTCAGAGTAATGGAATACAGCGGGGATTGAATTTTCTACTCTAATTGGCTCTGTCAGTCAAACAAATCGCTCCAGATCCTTTTTTCCAGCTCTCTCCGCCACTTCCCCCAGCGAGTGTGAGCTCTGCAGCGATTCTTTCCCCTTACTGCGTACTACCAACCAACGTTGATGGCTTGAATTATTTTTTTCTCCTCCCCATCCCTACTCTATGGTGAAAAAATAGACAAAAGAGACCATTTTATAGTCATTCTCTCACCAGCACTTTCTTTTCTTCCTCCCCTTCCTTCACCTTGTCCATCCCATTACTTTCTCCTTAACGGGCTTCTCCCCAGGCCTAAATCCTATCAAAATTCATTCTTCCCAATTAAAACTTTACGTTTTATAGTAAAGGGAGTCATTAAATACCACAAAAGTTGGTTAATTAAGCCAATCCAGGAATCTTCTGGATCTCACAACGAAAGACGGTGGAATGGCCCTTCATTCTTTTCTGATGGCTTTCTTCCTGCTACTTTCACTTCTCCGCCTCAAATGGCCTCCATTCAAATTTATCCCTCACAATTAGGGAATTCAATTGTAAGGAAGTGAAGAAATTCAATTCTTAGAATTCTGGTTCAATTCAACTGGGTTGGAAATTATAAATCAATTCAATTTCCTCTTACGTCATCCCTCCAGTTCCCTGCTGTTAATAAATGGACGCTTTCAGTTCCTCTCCTCTGGAGACTTTCATCATCAACCAGGCGGAAAAGTGGCATTAGACCTCTCTCCTTGGACTTTGGACACAAACTTTTTCATTTTAATGCCAAAGAACACAAGTGAAGTGTGAGAATCCCCCTTAAAGGGGGTTAACCCCCTTTTCTCATTTAATTCAAGTATTCCGTTTTCCATTCCTCCAAGTCCCCCGAGACTTGGACATTGCCAATGGACTCCCAATATCCCACCGAGAGCCTAAACCCCTTCAATCCAATTGAGACAAAAACAAAACTTATAAAAGAGCCCAATCCCAGTCCAATAGCTCCACTACTCGATTATAACCCTAGCCAAAAGAAAAGGAAAGGGGTCCATGAAAGCACTCTCCTGTAAAAACTCTTCAAGACGAACGAAACTTGAGTCCCAGTTCTAGTCCCAGGCCTCTTTCCATGACCAGAAGAGAGAAAGAAGGGGGAAAATTGGGTAAAAGTAAATAAACCTCTTTCCCTCTAAATCAAAATCACCAAAGTAAGCCAAAGACCGAACTTAACGAAAGGCCGGAAAGACACAAGAGACTTTTACTTATGGACAATCATAAAAACAAACCCGTAAGAGTACGGGGCAAAAAAGAAATAAAAACAACAAAAACCCTTTTTCGATATCTCAAATCCAAATCCCATTTCTCTAAACGAAAAAATCCAAGTCCCAAAGGTAGGAGGTTGGAACTGGCCAAACTTAGTGGAGAAGAAGGGGGAAGCCTTAAGTCCCAATCCCCAAAAGAGACCAACAATGGACCTGGCAATGTTATTTTTTATTCTTTCCAAATCAAGCACTAGAGCAGAAAATCATGAAATCCATCGCAAGGAAACTAAAGAGAACCAACTCGGGTCACAAAACTCCACTTGACCCAATATCAGGCAGGCAGGCAGGCTCAACCCTTTTAAATCTTTTCCTAATCAACCCCCTCCCTTCCAAATCGTGCCGAGGTCACGTAACATGACCTCCACATCTCAATTCATCATCGTCATCAGCGGAAGCTCCTCTGGGCTCTGCCTCTGCCAACAATAAATTTCATCCGAATGGGCTCATTATAAAAATAACACCGAAAACCGTTACGTCCGCCGTCGTTTTTTATCCCACAGGCTTCAAAAACCAAACAAAAGTGAATGACTATGCAAACTTCAGAACCTCATCCCCCTCTGACTGTGTACTCGGAATTAACCCCAAGCGACCTTTCGTTAGTTCTCTTACCCACGGGAGCACATTTCCTTGAATTTCAAATTATGACCCCTGAATGTCGGCGGCGGTTTCTTTGAGCCCCTTGACACGCGAATTTCATGCTTAGAGCATAATACGAGGGAAGGGTCACATCATCACCATAATGATATTTCTTGCGTCTTCTCCTACTCCAAGGACCTTTGAAAGTGAGACTTGGAGAGCAGATAGCTGGATAGGGATAGGGATAGGGATGGGGGTATAAAAATTAGAGTAAAGGGGTTGGGTTCCAAGACCTTGTTCAAGGGAAGAAGAAGAAGGTTAAAACTTAAAACCCGAAAAGTACATCTGCTCTCCCTATTTTTTTCCTTCATCTTCTTCTAAGATCTACTACTCCTACTACTCTCATCCCCTATACGCATTCCCTTTCTTCTGTTAATGATGTCCTTGGTCCGACCATCACCACCATTAAGACTTTTTCCACTTAACCAATGCACAACCAACACAACAATTCAACTCCTTCCCTCTGGAAATCAAGGGATGAGAACAAGAATGAGGATCTTGGAATTGGACAGACAGACAGACGGTGACCAGGTGGTTTCCACAGAGGCAAATGAATTGGTCAAGAAAACATTAAGTTTTGGAAAACAAGTTAAGGTTTAGGGTTAGCAAAAAGGGAGTCTGGAAAATCAGATTCAAGGTGATGCGATCCGGACCAGCAGGAGCAGGTAATGAATTTATAACAATTAAAACCATCTCGCAATCAACTCCTTCCATGCAAATATTATTTACAAATCACACATTTTCTCGTCATCCGAATCCTGATCTCTGGCAATGGAAAAAGGGATTTCAATTTTCATCCCCAAGCGTCGCTTGGTCCTTTGCGTGGAGGGATTAAATTAAATCCAAAATTTTCCGGTCCGGGTCCCTGGCTTTCCAGTGCATCAAAAGATTTCTTGCGTAATAATCATAACAATGACAATAATTTCCACCACCCGAATCCAAAATCCGAGTTCCTGTTCACGTCCTAACGTCCTCCTCCTCCCTCTTCCCCGCTTTTCCAAGAGTCCATTTCGGATTAGTCTTTTCCCCCACGCTTTTCCTTCCGCTCGCCCTTTCTCCGCAGCGATCTAGCCAGCTTTCGTCCTTTCATCCGGAATGGTCCTCCTTTCCTCCTCCATAGTAGCAGGTCACGTATGATTAGGTGTAAAAATACGAGGCGTCAGTTGGAGCCATGCATAATCAAGTTTCTCCCTCTACCAACTAACTAAACTACTCTGCCTTCCTCTTGCCTTTCCTTTTGCATCTCTCGAATACTTGATCTCTTCCAAAAAGTCGAGTCTAACAATTTTGGCAGATGGTCCAGACTCCAGAGACTTGTTCCTCTCTCTACACGCTTCCACCACTGTCCTCCACTTATTATAAAACCTAACCTTATCCACTATCCTTCCATCGTGATCATCAACCATGAGATGCAAAAACTTGAAGCTTTCCAGTTTCACTTGGATGGAACCACCAACTTTACCCGAACTTCAAACCAAAATCCAGTCACGTAGTCTAGTCAGTGTGTAGCATCAGCCGGCAAAGATTTTCCTTCCATACCTTCCAGGATTCTCCAGCCTTCCTTCAAGGCCTTCTTCGCCTTACCTCACTTTCATCATCCCTTTTTTATAAGCATCAATTTCAAATCGATTAATTTCCCATCCTGATTTTTGCCACAAATGCTCCCTATACGAGTTCACATTCAAAGTATTGGATGAATCAGATCAAGATTTATTATTTTCGATATCGAAATTGATTAAAATCCACCCTATCCACAACCCTTGACGCTTTGTGCGGGAGCTTTAGCTCCCTCTTCCATTTCCATTTTCCCGAATTCCCAAGGCGCTCTTACTCAACCGGATGACACCGATAATCTCATCCCCGATTATTTCCGCCTCGTTTAAGTAATCCACGAATAATTAAGACCCAATCAAATCTCTTCATGCGCATCGCAAGAGGAGAGGAAGGACCAATCAAATTTCTAATGATACCC
>JAQIWD010000053.1:0-43839 GCA_034694825.1 Anurida granaria
ATTCGCCCATTCTTCGTACTGCTCGCAGCACAAAAACTCCTTTTCAGTTTGCCTCAGCTCGTAGCCCACGGTAGATCGTGCAGAATTTACCCCAACAATTTCCTTGAGTAATCCAGCAAAGGAACGGAGCGAGGAATCTTCCATGAAATCAGAATGCAATCCAACGGAAATGGCAAAAATCCTCATCAGTTGGATACAGCTTGTGCGAATCAGACCGGTTGGATGCTTCCCAGCCACATTTCCATCATAGAGACCTGAGGGACAGGACGTACCAAATTTCATCTACATGCGTTAAAATTAATTTCCATAATTGATCAACAAACCTTCTTCGTCGTGCAAACTTTCTGAATCGGAATCAGGTTGAGGGAGCAGTGGTGGATCGGCTAATTTGAGATCAAACTTCCCTTCCTTTCCCATCCGATAGCTGAATAGGTAACGTATTGCATAGTAGTACTTACCAGTATTAATCAAGGTTAGTGATGTGCGGCAAATCTCACCTATTGGTCTGCCCATTTTCCCATTGAACACGAACCCATCCATCGTTCCCAAGCTCCGTAACAACAATCCCCTCTCCAGGTGGACTTCCATCCTAGGCAATGACAATGAAGACAATTAGATCAACAATCCAAGAAAGGACGCTGGATTGGAGTTTAGTAACAATGCTTACCTGATCTTCCCATTTCCAGTCCACACCACGAACTACCCGAGTACCGCGGACTTTCATGTATGAAGCCATTTCTGGTCCTGTTAGTGGCACTGGCTGTGGCTTGCTCCTCAGGATCATTTCTTCGTAGACGACGTTGAGAAGAGGCGTCTTTGGCTTCCGATCTGCTGCTTGAGGCCCAGTAGGTCCAACACATGAGAACAGCGTCTGAATAGTTGACAAAACTCCCGAGGAGAATAGGAGGCTCAGTTCTCTGCATTCGAGATTCTTTGACAGAATTGAAATAAACCCGAGGATGAATCGTGCCGAGGAAAGCGTTACGTTACTCATTCGATCCCGATTGTTGAGATTCTCCTTGGAGCGAATACTTCGTCGAATCCTGTTTTCGGAGATTCTTCTTGCGTCGAGTGCGATGAGCTTGAGGTCACCAAGAGCCAATTTCAGAATCTCCGCATGTGACAAAATTATTTGAGCTTTGAGGTAAGGCGTCGCTTGTTCAATGTCTTCAGAAATCATATTCAGCTTTCTTTTCCGGACGAGGCCATTATGCACAATACCCTGCCACCCGTTTATCAGAAGATACTTGGACGATGGGACCAAATTCTCATCGCTCAAGAGGTCAAGAATTAGTTGCAGTCCTTTGCATCTCGACGCTGCTCGCTTGTTCTAAAAAAAAGTACAAATACTTTACAATATATCTTCAGATAATTTGCATATATCATCATCGGATAATTTGTTACTTTTTTGGAATACTTCCAGCATACCTGAGACTCAAGTGCTTCACGGATTCGATTCACGTCTAAGTTCTCATGGTGTTCTTCAGGAGACTGCGAGATTACAAAATTACTCAATTCTAAGCATCGGGTCTTAACGTCTTCCAAATGTGAATGGTGGACTCCGAAAGATCTCCATAGATTGGAGGGTTTGGGTAAAACAGGATCAAACCGGGGGCCAGAAACTTCCTTGGAATGATTTTGAAGAGGACTCCTGACGGTTCTTTCTGGCAACGGTTCGTCTCCAACCCCCCGCCCATCCGAGTTCTAAACGGAAATTCGAAATGAATGTAATGAATGTATTTGAAATTAGACGCAAACGAAGGAAGTGAGTCAAAACTATCCTCACCTGAATGCTGGAGTTGACAATATCCTCGGGTCGAGTGCGTTTCAGTGCATTCTTGGCGAGACGAATGTCTTTCACAATTTTCTTTGTGGCAACTCTCCAACGGTTTTCCCAGAAAATGAAACGTCGTTTCCTGAAAGCACGGCACTCGGAAGCCTCTGCTGGACGAACCTCTTGGATGAGGAAAATGGCGCGTTGAATTGCAGGAGCACACGCTTCCTTGTAGGATTTACTTTTCTCTTGCTTTATTTTGACAAGGTTCCATTTTGTCTGGTTTACGTGAATCAAAATCTCACTAACGACTCGAGGCAACCCAATTGGTCCATTCCCGTCCATTTCTAAAAACATTGAAATTAATGTAAAGCAATTATTCATTCTTCATTATTCGTTCTAGGTTTACGATGCACTCATTCGCTCACCCGTTTCGACGAGACTATAAAACAGTTGCAAAAGGTTGAGATGTTTTAATAAGGCAACCAATAAGCAGCGCCCAAATCTTTCAATGGGATGATCAAATTGGAATTCCTCATTTCTCAGTAGACGATTCCGTTTCGAATGAGACTCCAACAACCCGAGGAAGGTTTTCACAGAAAGTTCCTGTCAATTCAAAACAATTGTATATTGATCACAAGTTCTGCTTTAAGTCTATTTGCACTAACCCTGGTATCATGGACGAGGAAGGAGAAGAGAAAGTTGTTAATTTTTGCTCCAAGCGTGGAAGATTCCAGAAAGTCTTTATCTCTTTTGATTTCATTAAATTCCTCCGATTCCTCCAATTTGTCAATCCATTCCGAAAGTGAGGGGTAGAGGACCTTCGACTCTAAACCCCCTTGGAAGAAGGAAAGTTGGAGCAACTTCCTATAATCTTCTTCACAGGGCTGGAGATGGTTACCAAGCGTGAGGGCATTAGTATGGAGTCCTAAGAATAACGCTAAATCCCTCTGTGTTTCCATCAGCGGCGACGAGAATGTACTGGAATCGACGGTTTCCGCCACTTCCTCGTCAAAATCCAGGTATTCGCCAACGTAAAACCGAGAAAGGAGTTGTAGAGCTCTTTGTGAATGTTCTGCAGAAACGAATGCGCTGGTCCCGTCACAGGAAGCAAATGTACGGAGAAGTTCCGAACCACAAGGCGCCTCCCTACTGCAAAATGAAACAAAAAATATTTAGCTAAGCGCTTGTTTGACAAGAGAGTTAAACATCCTCACCTGAATTCTGAGATGTCGTAGACCTTTCCGCTGATGGCAATCCACAATTCTCCACTTGCGTTGTGGTTTCTCAGATCCCATTTAGTAATTATCGGCGACCTTTCGACAACATCAGCTTCTGGACTACCCTGTGACGGAACTGCAAACAAAGTTGGATTTCGAGACAAATTCAACCCATTCAATCAATGAGGAATGGTTTGATTAGTACCGATGATTCCAGGCCATCCAAGAGCTTCGGCGTCTTCCCGATCACACCCTGGGCCTAATTTATTGAAACGGTTGACCCTGTCCAGAAATTCTCGGAAGCTTTGGATGATGCTGCACCGTCGAAGAAAATAGTGGCCAAGGTTTTTGGAGCGATTTGAGGAAAATCCCCTCTCTATTCCTCTTTGTTGACAAATACCAGAAATCGAATCTGATCCTCCAGTCAACAAGAGAAGTGACATCATGAGCTCAGGCACCAGAATTCCTGAAAGAATTTGGGTTCGCTCACTAATTGTTTTGAAACAGAATTTGGCAAAATTGTAAGATCTCTTACCTGAAATGTCTTCACTGATGACGGACGCGACAAAGACGTAGGTGCGTGGTGAGACTTTCCCGATATTTGTTGCTAACGCCAAGGTTTCGTTAACAAGCGACAACAATTGGGACACATACTTCCATAGGACTGACTCTCCAGCTTCCATTTCCTCGTCTAAATGATGAAAAACTAATCAAGAATTTGCAACACGAAAACCCTCCAAGCTTACCATTCTGATATGCAGCGCTTGAACTTCTTAATTTATTTTGCATAGCCAAAATGCGACTGACGATGAGCCTCTGGAATTTGAGCAGGAGGAAGATACTTGGGCTGGAACGATCCATCGTCAAAAGCGACGACTCTGAAGACATTTCGTGGGAAAGTTGAGGGTTCTGTGAGGATGTAAGAAAACTTGGATTCGGAAGCGCATTGATTCTACGCATTGTCACTCCACTTCCTGTTTTTAGTAACTGTTTCACAAGACTGAGGAGGGGAATGAGCTGGAGAGGTGAGCCAGTAGATCCTTTCAGAGTAGACTCACGTTTATCCTCCCTTTTCGTATGTAGCTCTTGGATTGCTTCGTTGCTCATCAAATTCTCATGCGAAAGGACTTGTTCGGATTTCTCTTTTGATCGTCGGAGAATCTCGATTTCCTCAGCAATTGCATTTTCCAGTGCTGCCTCCAGTTCTCCGTCCCCCGTTAGAGTCGAGACGAGAAGGTCCGCCATAAAACGCTTTCCAGCTAACCACGAAACAGAAATTCAGTACATATTCAGTATAACATTCAGTCAACTTATGGCTCTAGAAACTATGGCTTGCTCACGAGTTGGTGGGGACTGAAGAAGTGTCGAGAGTGCCCTAGCCCTTTCATCTGGAGTTGGTAATAGAAGACTCCAACCCATTCTTAGGGTAGTCTGAGCAGCATCCTGGACAGAAATAGGAATTCCTGGTTCACTTGCGAGAGCGATAATTTTTTCCCTCAAGCGACCCAACAACTCTTGCCCCGAACCGAGTCCCAATAGTTCCAGATCCCAAGAATGGCTCAAGATGGAGTAAAACTGGAAACGTTGGACATTAAATTATGCGTTTTTGATTCTCCAAGAGTTTTGATTCAAATAACATACCTGTAACTTCAGCAGGTTTAAAGATCCTACCGCAATGCACTCCTTATCCAGGGTTGGTGGGCGATAAGAGTTGGAAACAAAGTCATGAGAAGAAAGAAGCATTTCCAAGGCCATGAGTGTTTCCTTCCGGATATCAACAACAAAAGGGATCTGTCCTTCTACGTTCCATCGACTATTCGAACTCCACATAAAACTCTGCAATACATATAATAAATTAATCAATCAAGATTGTACAGTTATGGATAAATGTTAGGAGACATTAATCAAAAATAATGCAATAAATTTCCAACCTGTGAAGGCCCAGCAGCCATTCCAACAATGGAGCGTCCCTTCAGGGAGTGGAGAAGTACAGGTTGCTGGAGAAAACTCCCAGTGACTTCTCCAAGGCATCCTCCTTCATTCCTTCCCCAACCATACACTTGGGAATCCTCAGTTAGAGCCAAGCAGAAAAACTGAGATACTGCTAACTGCTTCACAACTCTTCCGCTCAGGGCTTCTACCTTCCGAGGGTAACGAACATGTTCTTCACTTCCATTTCCAAGGCGGAAATCATCCCCTCTTCCCCACGTAAAAACTTGTCCCCCTGATGAAAGAGCGACGCTGAACTGACTTCCGCAGTAAACTTTCTTGATCTCAATTCCTTCTAGCTTCTCTACAACCTTCGGAAGTTTGCTATTTTGGGAGCCTCCTCTTCCTAATTTCCCAAAATCTGCAAATATTTCGAAACATCATTTCAGGTTACCCACATTACGCAATTGAATTATTTCGTCCCTACCCCCGTCCCCAAATGAGAAGACACGTCCATCACTTGTGACACAAAGAGTCTGAGAATCGCCACTTCCACAGGCTACATCCACAACTTTATGCACTGCAAAGCGATGCATAAGAAAGTTCAGTAATTTATAACAACAAATAAGCAACTTTGTCTACAGATATGATATTCTGTATAATGGCTCACTTGCTAGGGCTGAGACAAGGGTGGGAACCAGTTGGTCATCGCCGTCACCGTGGCCAAGTTGTCCATAGGAACCTCTTCCGAATGTATAGAGGGATCCTGATTCCGTTACAGCAGCACTGGAAATCCAAATATTTTATAAAATGTAAGTTTCATTTTCCACATCTAAAAAGTAAACTGTGAAGTCATGTAAATGTACCTATAAGTGCTTCCGCAAGCGATATGACAAACGTGTTTCCCGGTTAAAGCGTTGATTATTGTGGGCTCATCTCGAGAGTTGGTGTCGTTATGGCCTAATCAAAAATCCCATAATCAATTAGTTCTTTGCTTAAAAAATGCAAAGCATTTGGTAGTATTTTACCCAGTCTTCCACCCCCTCCGAGACCCCAACTGAAAACTAAAGTAAGGAAATTAACATTTAGTTCTGCCGAACTGTGATCTTTGGTATTACCTAAACCGTCCGAAGATAAAGCGAGGAAGTGTTGACTCAGGGGATATGTTGCTATATTTGTGATGCACTTGGTGCCAAATCCTTCGATAAGTTGAGGACACTGTAACGATAGGAGAAATCAGTTTACTACCTTAAATTTGAGTCAGATCGCACTTGAAAATCATCATTCGTACCTGGGCTTCGGAGTTGTAGTACAAGCTGTAAACTTTTCCGCTGTCAGTGAGGATCAACAAAAGTTTCTCTGCACAGGATATGGATTTCACGCCCAGTTCTTCGAGAATATCACAGATCTGTGGCCCCGTTGCGCCTCCACTTCCCCAACCAAAAGACCCCATGGCTAGCACTTCCTGCCAAATTCCATTTTGTGGAAGATTCCGAAACGATGGAGGAGGATTGTAGGGAAGAGCTAAACGATCCAAATGGCACATAACAGTCACTGCTGATCTTTTCAGATCCACCAGGGCAGTCTCACTCACTGGAAGTTCATTGTAAAGTAAATAACACTCTGCGGGTGTGAGAGTATCAGGATTTGTATATTCACTGGACCCTAGGGAACTCTGTGCTGGAATATCCTGGAGGCGACGAAGACTTGGTGTTAGCGGTGCTGCGGCAGATTGAGATCGGAGCAGTAAGTTGGCAGCGGTGGGGGCAGAATCTCCATTCAAATTCTTCATAGAACCTAACCGATTCCCCCAAATCTCCAAAAGAAGTAACGCACACTCGAGCATCGAACATAACTTTCCCCTTTGCAGAGCAATTTCTAGCAGCAGCGAAACTGCCAGTTGTTGGTCCAATAACGGAACAGCGCAAACCTCCCCCTCTCCACCAATATTCCTGAAATTTAATTAGAAATGAGAAAACCACCAAAAAATTTGCACATTGTCAAAATGTACCCCATGGCCACAGAACGAAGGAACTTTTCGGACTTGTCCATCACATCTAGCCAAATGGAAGAGAGACTTCCCTCAGAAAACAGCGACGCTTCCGGAAGGAATCGTATGGCGCCCAACGCTTCTTGTAATAAATCGCTGCAGAGATCCGTGTCCTCGCCTGCATAAAACCGATTCACAAATAATGAAAGAAGAATGAGGTTTTGTATTTTTTAACCCTTACCCGATCTCCATGCACGACGTAAAAAGGCAAATGCAAAATTAAGAGCAGCTTTAGATCCGACTTGTGCTAATCCATAAGTTGCAAGGTTTTTTGATAATTTCGATCCAGATGCCGCAGAAATACTGAAGTGAAGAAAATATCGACATATAAAACCAAGTGAACGATTAAACCCAACGCGAGGAAGCTCACCTTGCCCGAAGTTCTTTGGTAAGACTAGATTTGGAATGACTAGTGACAGTGAGTGACCTAGGGACTTTGAGAGTAGCCATGGCTGAAATGGCCAAGAAGTAGCGGTACTGGATAATGAGTCGCTGCCAGAGCTGATTGGCAAAGAGGGAGTTACTGGCATGATCGAGACTGCACGTCCGCTGTTCATTAATAATAGCATCCAGACATTCTTGCAATTCAATGGAGCTTGGTTTCCGTCCCCATGTCCAACTTTGATGAATCATGGAAGAAATTATTATGGGAGCTGACTGAGAAAATTCACGTGATTCTTCTTTCTCCAATTGTTGACAAGGAAGGCAATTACATCCCGTCTGAGGTCCACAGATTCCATCGCAGCAAGGGCAGGTTAAAACTTTCATCCCACAGTAATAACGACCATTTTCACCTGTGGGTTTAAGCCAAAAAGCATTGACCTAAGTCAAGTGATAATAACAAGAAAGTTACCTTTCCTGGAAGTTACTCCAGCGGCGTTGAGTAAACCATCGCTAAAGGATCCAGTAATTTCTCCATCTTTGACCATTTCATTCCAAAGTTGAGCCCGTCCATCGTCGGTTAGGATTTTTTGGATGTCTGTCTTGACCCACTTGGAGTCCAGCCTACGCTGAATTCGTAGAACAAGATCCATCGCTTTCTTTCCGGCTCAATTACTGAAATGTGTTCAGTCCATTGATCCACTCCACGAGGAGTCTGAATCTTTCTGGAACCTGGAATTGAATTGCAAACAAATATTATTTTACATTAGAAGATGAGGGAATTGCGAAATCTCAACCGATATGCTTATCTATAGTTCAACGAGCGATGATGACCTCTGATGCTGACCCATTGTATCTTATGGTAATTCAAACAAACTCCAATCTCCACCTCTACCTCTACCTACTTCTAACAATGAGCATTTTGCCTGCCAAATTAAAATTTATGTGCTCACCCAGAGCTTTGGCTGCTGCAACCCTGCAGCGTGTATTTTTATCGATCAAACATTAGATGGGGGATCATAATAAATAATTAATTAAAGTTTGTGGGCACTACAGATGTCCGGGTGAGTCGAAAGCGCTCAGACGAGATACGGTACCTAAAGGTTTATCGTGCCAGTAAATCGGCAGAAGGCATAATGAAACATGCAGCGGGTTTGATATGCTTAAAACAATTTTGCAGAAATTCCTGCAATTCTGGAAGCTAGCGGATGTATGACTTCAGCTTACTCCTTGTGCCTTGGAAATATTCAAAGCCTTAGATTTACATTTTTAGATTTATGCAGTACATAAGGGAAAATCTGAAGCTGACAAAAGGAGATAACAGAATCCGGGAAGGAAGCCACACAGTCGCTCATGTGGCGCTGAAAACCTGTGGGATTTTGGGATAGAAAATTTCTAAAGAAAATTGCTGGAGGGTTCCGGGGGTATGAAATCACAGGTGAAAAGCGTACAACGAATGTCATTGTCCAGTTCTCGAGCATCTCTCTCTACGTAAGCAACGTGGTTGGTGTACCTAACAAAACAAGTCATTGTAGTGACATTTCCTGGAAAACAACTGGAGAATGAGAAAGTCCTAAATCTCAAATACTCAGTGTTAGCTTTAATGAACATCATTGCACAACAAATAATAATGACTGCTAAAATTGAATGTAAACAAACCTGCAATCTTTCGGCATTTTCCAGCATTAGAACATCTGAAGACTAAAATGGTCGGCAAAAACGTCATGCGACAGGCAACTCGACGGACCTACCAGCCAAATAGCCAATTGGGCAAGGTGGTATATCTTTAATTACTAATTGTAAAAAAACTAAGTTTTCTCCACTTACTTTCACTAAAAATTAAAAATCAATTTCTGAGTTGGACTAAAAGATACTCCACAAACCTCTTCTCGAGGAACCACAAACACAAGACGGCAGCGGACCTTCCTCCCTACACATTCCAGTTGTCAGTTTTCAATGGAAGGGGTGAGTGCATCTAAGGAATTCCTTACTTCGTCACTAACTTCATGTCAGGTAAATGCAACATTAATTAATTAGGTTGTTGATGGAACATGTTTTATCTAAAGATTTATTTCAAATATTTTGACATTTGGGTTTCATTCTTTCATTCACTTTTAGTATTCGGAGAAGAAGCAAATCCGTCAAGAAATTCTTCAAGTGGTACAGAAATGGCCAACCTTGACGCCGTCCAAAGAACCATTCAGTAAGTAATACAGTCACCGCTTTCAATCCTGGATAGATGACATTGGGCGACGAGGATTAAATTCATTATTTTAATCGGGGCGTTTTTTCAGTCACAAACAATGGGATGAGACAAACTCTAGTTGGACTTAAGGGGACGATTCCCATAACATACAAGGGTCAGTAATCCGATTCTCAACACGGCAAGCGTCGCTGCTCCATGTATTCATTATTGGCTTCCTTTCAAATGATTTGAAGGGCACGAGTACCATACACCAACCGTAATTTGGTTACCCACCGATTATCCCGGAAGTCACCCAATCATTTATGTTCTGCCAAATTCAGGGATGAGAATTCGGATTTCGAAATGGGTGGATCGAAATGGAGAAGTACACATCCCAGTCTCCTTACCGGTATTACTCTCTTCCATTTATCTTATCAGAGTTATCAAAGTGAGTTTCTAAGATTGAGGTCACTTGTGGAATTTTATTATAACTTTCAGATTAGATTTAGCTTGGAAACTTTAGTCCGTTTTCTAATTACTATTTTTGAGGAGAATCCACCACTGTACGTGAAGAAACGAAATAGGAGAGATGACAAGGAGGAGGAGCCAATGACTCGGTTTTAGAATAAATTCTTCCGTAGAAGTTCGTTGCAGAAATTGGTTTTGATGGAAATCCATCATGTTTCTTCCTGCTCTGTTTCGGATTTCGGCAACCGATTTTCGGTAAATACTTCCGCCAAAAACTTTGCTGAGGCACGGGGTGTGCGGGTTCTGTCGGGCGAGTTGAAGTCAACGGCATGGACGCCAAACTTTAGCCTGGAAATAAAGTCCGCAGGAAAGTAACTTGCAAAATCCTAAACCATTAAAAGTTTTGGATTCTTACCGATACCCTTCGGACCACTCAAAGTTATCTGGGGAGAAATATATTTAACTCTCGCATTAATTTTCCTGTGGTTGTTGATCTTACCTGTCAGGCTCCAGGCCATATATCCAGTTACATTGACCCCATCCTGTACAATAGCCTTGAGTATCTGGCCCAAGTACTTTTGGAAATATGCAATTCGCTCTGGATCCTCAATTCCAGCCTCGTCCGTTCCCATTCCGTTTTCGGTAATAATGATTTCGATATTCTTGTATTCCCTTGAGGCCCAGTTTAACAGCCGTCGAATTCCCCATCTTCAAAGTAACCGAACCTGCATTTCCCCGTTTTAAAAACCGTGACGTAAGTCAGTCCCAAAACTTACGGGCAGACATATAGCCATCCTGTCCCGCTGCACATCTCCCAAGAAGGATCGCGGTGATGCTCAGCGTCATGATCACAAGTATGACCCACTTGACCCATCGCACTCTTCACGTACTTGATGAGACGAGATGTGTAATTATTTATTCCAAGGAAGTCCGACGTCCCTTTGATCCGTTCAATCCAGTAGGTTTCAAATTCTGGAAGTCGTGATATTTCCCTTCCTTCCTCCAAGCTTCTCCCCCCAACGAATTCCTTCATCACTGCCGGATAGTCACCGTGGAAAATTGGATGCGCAAACCATCCCAACTGCTCAAAAGGAAAGAATGTCTCTGAATTGTTGCAGTGAATTGGCGAAGTCGAAAAAAAAATCACCTGAAATTGATATGATCTCTCAACTGCTTCAAGATCTTCCAAGGATTCTTCATCAAAAGCCTTGAATCCATCGCAATCGAGGCTAATTCCAATTCGTCCATTTTGAGCATTTCTAAACTCCTTGTCATAGATATGGTAAGCAGTTGCATGGGCTTTCAGCTGATTGTGGGCACAAACGTAGGCCGAGGTCATTGGCTCCTTAATCCCCGGTGCGAAATTTCCAACGGTGAACCCGAGCACTGCCAGCGCAAAGGTAAAGCAACAGATTTTTAAATGCCCCTTGTACGATTTTCCGTTTATTTAAAGAAGCTAACCACTGTAGACATGAGGCTCGTTGAAGGTGATCCAATTTTTTACTCGATCTCCAAAATTCTTGAAGCAAATCCTTGCATAATCTCCAAAGTGTTCGACAGTCTTCTCATTCAGCCAATCCCCTTCCAATGCCGCTGGAGTATCCCAGTGAAACAGAGTCACCTGTAATAAATTTAAGTCTAAATCTATTGTTTAGATAAAAATTATTTATTCACTTAAATGTACGGACTGTACCATTGGTTCAATTCCATCCTTGGTGAGTTCATCAATTAATCCGTTGTAGTAATCAATTGCTTTGGCATTTACTCCACCTCCGGTGCCATCTGGCAGTAGGCGTGACCATGAAATTGAGTATCTGTATACTTTTGCCTTATGATAGACATTATTAGCATGTAATTCTTTGGACGTACTCTGGATACCGAAAAGATAAAAGCATGGATGATACTTACCCCCATGTCCTTGAGAAGCTGGACATCTTCTTTGAACTTGTTATACGAGTCGCAAGCGATATTACCGTTGCTGCCATCGGCAATACGAGACTGATCTTCGTGACAAAATACGTCCCAAGTGCTTTTTCCTCGACCTATCAAAAAGAGCTAAATATTTTATAAATTACTTTTTTCAGTTATTTCATTGTCAAATTATTTCCAGTTACCATCTTGATCATGGCCCCCTTCGATTTGATATGCTGAACTTGCCATACCCCATTTGAAGTCTTTCGGGAAAGTCACCTCCTCCGCGTCTTTCATGTTGCAAAAAACTTTTCTGTAAATAATGCGAGGCCAACCTTCGGTTTTCAATTCTGTAGTTTCAAGCAGTGAGAATTAGCTTATTTCCATTAAAAAAAAAATACTGTAAATCCTTAATGACCAGTTTATAATAATTGAACCGGCACTTCAGCTGCGGGCAGCTCAGCATCATTGAATTTGCCTCGTGAACGAACGGTTTTTGGGGATTTCATTGTTATTCGAGAATCTGGAGAAGCTCATACGAGCCATAGAACAAATCCCGTGGCACATGGGCATGAATCGTCAAAAAACTAATTGGCATAGCGCTTCTGGATTTCTATGACTCTTAAATTTGCAACACACATTCCAAATATCCAAGTCATTTTAGTATAAATTCGGATCGCCAGTTCCAAAAACGTCTTGGGCAATAAAGGAACACTTGGAACGATAGAATGGCACGACGACGGTCGGATGATGCCATTTAAAGTCTGCTTGCTCTTGTATACCTATGGCATAATTTCGAAATTAAACTCAAAGTCCATGATTCTTGTCTACTTCTGCAAGTAAGTTATGTGCGCGGTGTCTAATTATCGCCCTAAGCAAACCCATTAAAGTTAAAGAACATCCTGCTCCTTGGAATAGTTAACCAGTTCAAAGCCAAGCATGAAATATTAGTTAATTTGATTTGGAAATGAATTACTGGAATAGGAAACCAAAGCCCATTTTCTGGTACGTCCATCATGGGTGCTTCAGCCCGAATGAATTTGTTTCATGATGATACTGTGAGTTATTCATAGTCCTAACACGCACCCTGACTCAGAAATTAAACTGCCTCAAACAAACCTTTGCCAATAACGTTTAGCACTTTTGCTAAAAATTTGCATGATTTGAAATCGGAATATGTTTAAATTTTTATGCAAAATGGCTTTACCAGGTAGCTTAGTAGCTTAGTTTAGTTTTTGCAAAGAAAAGGAATGGTGAGTTCATTCGAATCGAAGTAACCGCAGTTATCCAAGAAAGTTCGGACAAGGAAAAGGACTCCTTAGACTCCTTTCTTGTCTTACGCCGGATGAGACTGGAAGCTAAGCATTTATTTCCTTGATTTTAAGTTCCTCCAGAAGTGGCTGAGAAATGAAGACGGAGCTTATACATTCATACAGTACTGCTTCACTGGCTGCAATTGCCCGATCCGACAGTACTTTAACGTTCAAGAAAAATGGCGAAGTCGTTGAAACCAACATGGCGCTGGAGGATGAGAATGGCGAGCGGAAAAACTCTTCCCCTGTGGGAAGCATCTTTCAAAACCTTAAAGCAAACTTTTGTCGAAGAAAAACGGTAAGAAAGCAGTTTTCAGTATTCTTCAAAAAAATCAATGATTTGTGGTAAATTTACTTCAGTTGGAGAAGAAATTCCCCTTAATCAAGTGGCTCCCTCAGTATAACCGACATAAGTTAATAGCCGATATAATAGCAGGGTTAACTGTGGGTTTGACGATTTTGCCTCAAGGATTGGCGTAAGTACGGTTGACCTTGACCTCACGTCAGTCGGAATTGCAGAAACGATTTAAATTGATGTACAAAACTTTTTAGTTATGCTACAGTGGCTGGCCTTCCGCCCCAGTATGGCCTTTATTCAGGTAAATCCAATGTGATCAGTGACAAGACCATCTAAAGAACCTTATTGCCAGTGACCAAAGAACGGTGAAATTCAACTGGTTCTTTCTAGGTTTCGTTGGTTGTTTTGTCTACATCTTCTTCGGGTCCAGTAAAGTTATTACAATTGGACCAACAGCGATTGCAGCGATTATCACGTAATCTCTTAAAACTCGTAACTACTTTCAAAATTAGAGCCTCGGATTTCTAAACGTTGTGTTTTAAATGCGTTTAGCTTTACATACTGTCATGGAAAACCTCCGGAATATGCCGTGCTCCTTTGTTTCCGTAATTTCTTAAAACTCGTACTACCTTCAAGGATAAATTAAAGTGCCGGGTTTCTAAATGTTGTGTTTTAAATACGTTTAGTTAATGGAATCGTCACTTTTCTGATGGGAATCTTCCAGCTCGGTGCGCTTATTTTCTATAATTCAATCCCGGGAAACGCTGATCCGGATAGTAATTGGTTTACATTAATTATTTTAGGTTTTATTGTCAATTTCATCTCCACGCCTGTGAACGCAGGGTTCATATCAGCAGGTGAAAATCCGCAACCTTACCTCTTGTATGTTCTAGAAATTGTTGCAATTAATATCGTTTCTTTACTTCAGCTGCCCTGACCATTATTTCGACCCAACTGAAAAGTCTCCTTGGACTAAAATTGCACGTCGAAGGTTTCATTCCAACGTTGTGGGCTATTATAACCAACATCACTAACACTAGTAAGGGGGACGCCATCCTAAGTGGTGCCTGCATTACTTCCCTTCTTCTACTCTTGGTAATATGATCCATTCATTTTCTGCCTAATTTTCCAAGTATATGGATCATGGATCATAATCATGGATTTTTTTTCTTCAGAAACTGGAAGCGATTGTTAAATACGTAATTGGAGAGAACAAAATTGTGGGGAAAATCGCATGGTTCCTTTCAACTTCTAGAAATGCAATTGTCGTGATTGGGACCACCGTCCTGGCCGCTTACTTGCCTCATGGCATTGTGGAAACAATCGGAGAGTGAGTTAGTTGTTTTCGGTCATTAAACGCTGAAAATACATCAATGAATGCCGTTGTTTCCAATTTTTCAAGAATCCAACCTGGGCTTCCTCCAATCCAACCACCGCCTTTTAATATTCTGGACAAGTCTACCAACATCACACACAGTTTTGTGAATATCCTACAGGAAGAAGGTAAAGAAGGTGAACCATAGTTTGTAAGTGGGGATTTATTAATTGATTCCTAATTATTCTCCAGGAAGTGCTCCCATTGTCATCCCACTCTTGTGTATTATGGAACACATAACAGTGGCTAAGGCCTTTGCTGGAGAATCTGTTCTTGACCCAAATCAGGAAATGATTTCTATTGGGGTCAGCAACATTCTCGGCAGTTTCGCCAGGTAAGAAAATTTACAAGAGGCAGCTAAAAAGCTACTTCTTAACGGTTTGCTAGGCCAAGGAAGCATTTGTGTTGATTTTTGTTTTCAGTTCAATGCCAGTGACCGGGTCACTCAGCCGAACGGCAGTGAACGCAATGTCAGGGGCGATGAGTCCAATGGGTGGAATTGTCACGGGGACGATCGTCATAATGTCTCTCCAGTTCCTGACCCCATTGTTCTACCATATCCCGAAAGCAGCACTGGCTTCTGTCATTGTCTGTGCGGTTATTTTCATGATTGATTACGAAGTTATTGTACCAATGTACAGAAGCAAAAGTAAGAAACACTTTCCCTCTTCTTCATGTGTTGGTTAATTAGCATGATTGGTGAAGGTGATTAATGTTGGAGCTAACCGGACACGGTCTGCCTGATTAGTTATGTTGTTAAAATAATTTACGGAGACCCTGAATTATTCATGCTTATCCCATAATTACTCCTAACTTTGCTAAACGATTCCAATGAATCGGGTCAAGGCAGCATAATGATGCATCTTTTCGTTTGAAAATTAACAAATGAGTTATCTTTCAGGTTGTTCAAGGTGAAAGTGCGACTGACCAAGAATTTCTCAAGGAATATGGAGAGCTATTAATGAATCCTTTCTTTTGTTTCAGAAATGGATTTCATCCCAATGATCCTTACTTTCTGCATATCCTTGTTAATTGGCCTTGAATTTGGCATGATGTGTGGCTTCCTTATTAGCGTTACTTTTCTCCTCTACTATGCAGCGCGGCCTGGAGTGAAAGTAAAGAAAGGCTACGTAAGTTTTCTCCTCCCATTTTACTGCTAAAATTCCATGCATTGTTTGTTTGAAATTATACCTTAACCTTTACGTTCTCTGTAGACTACAAAACAAACTGAATTTATTTTGGTTGAACTGGATCGAAGTTTGACTTTCCCTTCGGTGGAATACATTCGCTACGTCATTACAAAATCTTCGTATTCATGGGGTCAGAACAAAATGCCTGTAGTCGTTGACTGCATCCACATCCAATTTGCAGGTGAAAGTTTAATTTCCTCTTGCCATTATTCGTTTCGTTTGTCCTTTGATGTTGTTGTGAGAATCCCTGTTGTGTTGGAGAAGAAGTTGGTAAGGTAGAGTGACATGAAAAGGGTTTGAAATAAAACTTTAGTAAAAAAGTAACTTTTAGCCTTTTCCAATGTCGTAAGATGGAAAGACATAAAATAAAAATGCTGGAATTCCAATTTACCGCTCTTTTCGCTAGTCGTCATTTCGTTCACATAATCATGTGACATCACGTTTCTATTTTTTAGATTATATTATTATAATTATATATATATATATATATATATTATTATTATTTATTAGATTATACAGCAGCTCAAGGGATTCGAGACGTGGTTAACGCATTCAACAAGCGAGATCAGACATTTATACTATGGAGGGTCAAGCCTAGCCTTGTGAGGATCCTCGAGGGAACTCGGGGGGCCTTTAAGTATTGCTACTCAGAAGACGAACTGGAACAATTACTGGGTAATTAGGGATAAAATCAGTTTTAAAAAATTCTAACACTGTGCTAAAAATGACACCTATTCACTGTATTCAATTTATTTTTCAGACTCACGCCCAATTACTGAGCTTTCTGTTCATACTCCACTACCAATAAGGGCGCAAAGAGACAAGTTTTCAGCGGATCCATTGGGCTGACATTGTTCAAGGAATTAGGTTCACTGGTTTATTTCATTGAAGACAAACTTACGACGATGTTAAGGAATCTGCGCCATTCAATTTTTAGATATTTCCAACAGCAAAATCGTATTGCCATCCTAGATGCTCTTGTTGGATAAAGACAAAAAATATCTTTAGGATTTAATTTTTGGCCTGTAAATTAATTGAACAATTGAACAATTCATAATATTTTTAAGCTTTCACAATCGGTAACTTGATATTTAATGTACCTTGTCATTTTGAGGACAATGAAAACAGCAAAATTAATGTTGTCTTAATAATTTTAATACAAGAGGACTCAAACCAACGTCGACGCAATAAATGTAGTAATTCTATTTTACCGTTTCGTGTATACGAATTGATGGCTATTCTGACATTATAAATTTCATTAATCAAAGACAGGGTAATATTCTTTGAAATCGTTTCTACCAGATTGGAGTAGAATGATGTTTAATTGCTATTTTTCAGCATTTGGAAATGCTGTGTCATCATAAAGTACAATGATATTGGGCGTGATGTTGAGACTTGAAATTGACAGATTGACAGTACCTACTGTGACCATAAACCTCCGGAATTAGTTGATTCGCTTCTTTAAGAAAAGAATAATTGGTCGGAATTGTCCAAGGATAATTGTGACCCGAATCAAGGTACAAGGTACCTACCTGGGAAAGAAAAATAAAGCCAAAAATACCCTATCCATGTCAGTCTGTTCTAACAATCAGAATCCTCAACAAGATCCGGATCCTTATATTTTTGTGATCTGTTGATCAATTATAAATTCAGTTCAGTGCTAACATTCTATCAGTAAATGTTATGAAGAAATTCCAGTTTTGCCTTCTGTGTCTGACTTTCACCCTGGTTATTCTAAACTACAGTCTTGTTACCCCTAACATGCGCAACTCGAAATTAGAGAAAGCAAGGGCCATAATCCTTTTTAAGCCTCAACTAAGTTACTTGACCTTTTACAAATCCTCATGGAAAACCATTTTGCGATTAGTCGCCAGGAAATTTTCACAGTTTGTGTGCAATTTTGCAAAGTACGGGTGTAGCTGGAAGTGTCCTCCCCCTGTCATTATTCCCCCTCCCACGGTGACGATGCCGCCCACAACACCAGCGACGACGACAACCTTGGCGACAACACCACATTATAGCCCCGGTGCTTCGATTCCCCAACTAAAGTACATGGTGGTGGAAGACAAGGTCAAACTTTATACATCATGGAAAGAATAATAGGAAAGTGACGGCGCTTTTCCGGGTTTTACAATTAGTTTTAATTTCAGATGAACTGGATGGAGTCCCACATTAATTGCATACTGGAAGGCTATAATCTTACAACTGTAAAAGATTCAGAGGAATTTACCCATCTCCAAACAGTCATTGCCAATTCCCGTAATTCCTACATTTGAATGCTTTGGCTAAAATACAGGTTGTGCCTAATTCCCTATGATTTTCAGAACTACCGAACATCGATTTCTTCTGGACTGCTGGGAATGACTTGTTTCGAGAAGGAAATTTCACGTGGATTTCCAACGGGGAAAACTTCACCGATTTCTTCCCACCCGGAAATATTGAGCCAACTGGGCTTCCCACTGAGCATTGCGTCTTCCTCTATTTCAATTCCACGTTTAACCTTCACGTAATGGCAGATTTCCCTTGCGAATTCAAGGCAGCTTCAATTTGCAAGAAAATTACATAGGCTTCACACAGAAAATCTATTATTAGGATATGGGTACCCGAAAACTCATCTCCCACGACCCATTTACTCAAAATCTTGAAAAGAAATTACTCACGGGAGAATTAAAAATTCACAATTTCCCTTTGTGTCTTGCTCATCCCTCTGCAAAACAAAGAGAAAATCTTTCAAGAAAGTACAGGCTAACGGTTTAATACCTCACTACCCAAATACTGAGGAAGTTGCACCCGCAATATTGTATATTGCAACTATAACGGGACTGCACAGTTAACACGCTATTAATTACGCTGCTGCACTTGCAACGAAGCGATATAAGGAAGATCCGCTAGATTTATTTCTAAGTTTTAAGGAATATGAGCGTAACGTGTAAAAATGATAATTAACTGTAAGTACACAAATAGTAATTGAGGACTCGCTAAAATTAAACGAGTTGTCCCTCTGCGTCATTCCCATAAAATAAATGTCCTTCAACAACAAGGAAAAATGACAACAATAACTTATTCCACCATGGGGAATGATTACGCTGTATTCGAACACTGGCAATTGTTCCGTCATTGTAATTGATAATTATTAATAAATTAGTTGCTAGAAATAAATTAAAATGCATAACCTATGACCTAATATTCTAATTTATTCCTATCTTATCGTAGTACTGAGCTCCGTTGTTGCCCTCGTTGTTGTCCACATTTCCTGTCATTGTTGACTCCAGAGTATCGCTTGTAGTGGTAGTTCCCTCGTCGCTTATCTTGGGCCACGTTCTGGAAACCTCGGGCACTGTTGCAGTTGTTGTTGATGTTGAGAGAAATGAGGGTCAATGCCCTGGAATTTGTGCCCTTCTTTATCTCCGTGGGATTTCGTAGATGCGGTATCAATGCCTGATAATTCCTCGAAGGATTCCGAACAATTGGTCCACCTGAGCTTCGTTTAGTCCTCCCTTTGGATCTGCGTCCAATTTTAATCCCCCTGCAAAAAGTCAAAGATAAATTTAGACCCGTGGCGTAAGAAGATTAAGGCGAATCCTGCAAAAACAACGGCGACGCTTCCAAGAAAATGCGCAAAACCACAAAAGTTGTTGCATCTGTCAAAAATTGGCGTACGAAAATGATGTACGAAGATGAGGAGTTAATTATAGAAGCCTTACCTCATTTCAATCTCTTCCGAGCTAAGGCTGAGTGGATGCTCAATGAGGAAATTCTCTCGTGTCAAATCTTCATGGACATTGACACGACTCCTGGTCACGACTTCCGTAGACAATAGGAAGGATTCTTCTTCGTTCTTGACAATGACCCACTCGTCCTCCTCATCAGGAAGGATTGGAGGAGGATTCTGATGCGACTGTTGACCTTGACCTTGGACTTCCTCTGAAGATGGGACTTCGGAGGCACCAAAAATGTATTCCGACAGGGTACTGAACATTGCGGGAACTTGCTAAATTGATGTCTTTCTTCTTAATATTCTTCGTAGGAATTCTTAAGGAGTCTTTCCTGTTTACGTGTTCCCTGGTGCTTGGCTTAATGAAAACTGTGTGAAATTTAGTTGTGGGTGCTTAAGTTGATTGGGACAATGGAAGACGTTGAACTCTCGTTGGAGTTTGTTATTGAAATGACAAATGAAAAGTCGAAGTAAGAGTGTGTAGTGGTGGCCCTGTTCCCCATATGAGGACGCTTCACATTTCACATAGGTGATTCCATGACGTAGAAATGAATACTATCCAATGTCTGTCAACATTACGTAGAACCACTGGTTAATTACTGGTTTGTCAATTTCGTATGAATACCTACGCAGTACTACCGCTGCTGAGTCCGGGTCCGCGGCGCTTTAGACCTGCAGCGCAGCGTACGGTGCAACGTAACAAGACTGTGACATGACATCAGATAATAAAATGACGCAATTGGGTTCATTAGAACATGATGTTGATTTCTGTGTGTAAATACTAAAGACGCTTAGACGCTTAAATATAGAATTGGACTAATAATACTAAATGTGTGACCTGTAGGAATGATTTCTGAGGATAAACTGCCATGATGCAAGGAATCCCAGTTAGTTGCCCTATCCACGATCTCTTTTAAGTGGAATAGCAATTAATGTTTACCTTCTGCCTCGACCTCGTGGATCATGAGTGATTTGAACGTGGGGCATCTCCCTTTCATCCCATGACCCCACGTGTGTGGACTATAAGCATCAACTCAATTCTTATCAAAACTAGTTTACTCTCTGTAGGGCTGAGGTTTCAATGGCGTTCTATGGGCTAGAACCCCCTTGAACTATCCTTTACTTGCAAAAAATTGTTGATGTTTTGTGCAAAAATTAAGCGCAAAGAAAGATGTCAAATGCGTTTTAGCATCCTATTCAACTGAAACGTATTATGCAGACGCATCCTCGGCAATTTCCAAATTCAAATGAGCTCACGGTGAAAAATTATGGAAAAACTGGAAATTAAGTTCAGCGTAGAAGGGAAATTGGGTTGTCAAAATAGGCAAACAAAAATATAAAGGTCACAACCTAGATTTTGCGGAGAAGGTGAGACAACCCCCATACTACCACAAAAATGCAGTAAGTTTCCTGGTGTGGGTTTAAATTACCAGCAGCAGCAAATTATGCTTACACGTACCCCACAAATTGCTCAAATGTTAAGCATTATTGGAAGATTTGGAATAAAATTCACAAGAATTCACAAAGTAGGACGCACAACCCCTAACTGAAGAATTGAATTGTCTTTATAACGTTTGCTAAAATTATGGAAGTGGTGTAAAGCTTTGCAGCAGTAGATAAAGTCTACCATTATTGTACAAATCAATAGTTATTACTTGAAAATATCACAACTTGCAACACCACCGTCAAAAGGAAATGGTGTAAGACAAACTATAATTAGGGCAGGACTTAGGTGTGTTAAGGAAAACAATTATTAAGCTCTGAGGCTTCTAGTTGAGAATGAGCAATTAATTATTATAGAGATGTTAGCCATCCAGATTTAAATTAAACAATTAAGATCATAGTTCCAAGTGATCACTGTCACCAGCAGCATTTTCTTTAGCCAATGGTGCTTTCTTGCTAAGATCTTCAGCTACTCGGGTTGCAACACGTCCCATGGATTCTGCCACTGATTCATCATCGTAATAGTAATACTGTTGGATTCATACTCCCGTTAGTAAAAGTAGTAATAAAATAACGTAGCGAATTAGCGCAAACAATTCACTTACCTTGTACTTGTCATTACCACCAACATTGATTTCATCCTCCAGTAGCTTCCCTTCAGGATCTGTATGTGGGTTAACAAAATGCTAGTCATCAATCGTATTTATCATCATGCCTCATTATATTAATGAATCTTGTAGTTACCAAAGAATAGGATACGTGGAATATAACCACCATCCGGAGTGTAACGATTATCCTCGGCCTTTGGTTCATCGTCATCCAGGGTATTCACCATTACAAATTTCTGACTCAGAGCAAATATGTCATCGGATTCAGCAATTTTAGGTTTCAAGGCTGAAAGATTACAGTAACACAATTAATTTATGATTAATTTCCGGCTCAATTTTAATTGTGAGAGACGGACGAAATTGATAAATGAAATGACAAATGCCCACGTACATTTGCAGGCACCGCACCATGACTTGTGGATAATGAGCATCAGCGGTTTTCCTTCAGCCTTGGCAGTACTATACCCATCCTCAAGCGTCATCCAGTTAATTCGGTCTCCGAGGTCATTGGAAGGTGCCAAGTACGCTACCGGTAAGAGGGAAAGACTGACCACCGTTAGGCCAATTAGCAGGAAAGTAAAAGTATCGCGTGCCATATTCTTGATTTTAAATTCAAAGTTCAACAACCTAGAACACTTTTGTTAAAAATTTTCTAAATTACAAAATCTACGTTCCAAGGTTTGTTGTCAATTGTAGTTGACAATGCCAAGAATTTGGTCACCTTGTTATAAATCTCAGCCAAAATTGAGTATGTTCTCTCCTGTCGTGTCACTCGCACACTTCTATTTCTTTTGTTGTGAAAAACTTTGAAATCGGAGTCCAAATATAAACTCAGAGTTTGCACGAGCCACAAAGGGCTGAAAGCTGGAAAGTGTGAATTGAATGAACTCATTGGTATGCAAGGAGGCACAACTCCAAAAATATGGATTCTAGAAGCATAAAGTTAAGGGCATCCACCCCTCCACGTCAGACTTCTATTGTTTCCTGAAGAAATCCTCTAATCACGGATTCCTTTTGTTCTCGGAATGGAAAAGTCAAACTTAATTCCAATATTTGGATTAAACTTATTTAATATTTGGTTTTAATTGCAATGGGAAGTTGATTAGAATGGGAGTTCATTGTACGAAACAAACAATAAATAAGATCACAGAGTGAGATAACTTTTATAGTCTATTAGTTGGCCTGCCTTATCTATGGTTCCAGTTTCGTATCAATTTGATTTGTTTGGTTCGACAGGGTGGAAGCATCTTCTGCTGCCCGTGTAACCTCGTTCTTATTTTCGTCTGGTGCCTTATCATCATCCTCTGGCTCAAAGACCTTTGAAACTGCAGCTTCCGTAGCCATCTCAGCAGATTCTAATTCTTTGATGTGACTGAAGAGTGCAGTGGCCTCACGAAGTCGTCCAAATTCAATACAAAATGCTTCAATTTCATATAGAAGTGCTTGAGGAATTAGCTGGAGGAGAAATAGAAGGTAAGAAAGATTAGTTTAGGCCAATTAAAGTCTATGTACCAATGTACCGTCGAATGTTTGACTCACTTGAATCTCAATGATGTGAGTCCGAAATAGAGAAAGAAGAAAGACACAGACTAGACGAACTTGGCGGTTTTGCAGTTGGGAAGGAGCCATTTTTCCACAATGGACAATGCAGTTTGATATGTAGAGATAAAGAAATGGTCTTGGTAGGGCAGCACCTTCTGAACCCGGCTCTAAATTATTGGCCAATCTACAAATACCAAGAAACAGAAAATAATCTATTGACAAGGAAAAGAAAAGAGTGAATAGGCACTAGAATTTATGCTTACCGATTTACCACTTCCATTGTATTAATGGACACCTCCATTACCACAAGAACGTCAAATAATTCTGTGATATCTCTTTGCTCCATCAACACAAGTAGAATGGCTATGGCCAAGTGCTGGTTATGCGTCACTAAGCCCGGAAGCGTACTTGGTGTCAACCCAAAGTGATTTACAATGTCCGGATGATTCTCAATTTCTCGAAGAAGGTTCTGACGGAGTGCAAAAGGGAGTGGCTCTTCAATTGAGGTGTTGAAAAGTAGACATTCCGATTCATATTTGGCTTCAGCTTGATCCGGGGCTGGTCCTTCACCTTCGCCGTCCATCGGGTCCAG
This sequence comes from Anurida granaria, assembly GCA_034694825.1. NCBI lineage: Eukaryota > Metazoa > Arthropoda > Collembola > Poduromorpha > Neanuridae > Anurida > Anurida granaria. The sequence goes on from JAQIWD010000053.1 coordinate 23,995, forward strand.
GAGGAGTTGATGGAAGTTCTTCCGTATTGGATGCATCCAGTGAACCTAGGTTTACAGGAAAATTAGAAATAAGATGCGAGGAAGCAACATGTTTGAAAACGTAAGAAGACTTGCCTCATCGTAGCCGAAATGGAGCGGAGGTACAAGCGTCTTGAATTCTGGTTTATAATTGAGCAAAGTACTCGGGAAGACTTGTCCCTCCCTCTCATTGATTCGAAGAGCTTGAAAACCAAGTTCCCAGTCGGTTCTGAAAGGGATATTAAATCAACTGATGGAAATCATGAATGAATCTAAAGCGACATTGCCGGTGTTTGGCAAATTGATCCTAGCATAGCAACGTACCCCATCATTGGATACTGTGAGGTACCGGCGAGACCTGCAAAGTAACTTGCGCCTTGATCCCTTGGAGTAAAAGTGTCGGGCAGCGGCGAGGCAGACGCAGTTTCTGATCTTCCCCAAACATTGTAGTAGGTGTCATTGTTGTGTCTATGATGGGCGGAATTGGGATCCATCCTTAAGCAGAGATTCGGGTTGTTTAGATTTTACTCTTCTTTTATACGTCGTGTCGTTTACACTAAAAGTTGCAGCAATTAATCTGGTATCTGGTAGCTGTAAACACAAATTAGGAATTCAAAATAAGTTTTGGCAGAGGTTACAAGATCAGAAATACAGAAATGACAATAATACAAGGTATCTGCAACGTCCAGTTTTCGGATGAGAATGAGACGGATGATTGATGTCAGTCAGTGCAACAGTGCAGGGGTCAATGTGGGTCTTCAGCTGTTGATTGTTTATGTTGTTGTTCTTTTCATTCTTATTATTTTCTCCTACAATTTTCAAAATCAACATTCCACCACATTTCCCACACTTTTTCCGAAGAAATTCAAAATGAGGAGTGGAAGGATGCTTGGCTTTCTCCTTATCCACTTCTCATTTTCAGTCCCCCTTTTAACCTTTCCAAGGCATAAATTCAATGCTAAAAATTAACATGCAAATTATTGCAAAAAATAGTAAAAAAATCGATTTAGTATTATTTTTTTACCGTAGTTTGCTTTTCTAAAATTTCTCGGTTGGCGCAAGAAATTCAACCAAAGTTGTTAAACATAATCCGTACGCTGGCCGATGTGGCGGAGTGGTTAACGCGTTCGACTCGAATCAAACTGATGATAGTAATCGAATTCCCTTTGGGAGCGCAAGTTCGAATCTTGCCGTCGGCGCATCTCTTTTTTGCAGTTTTTAGTGCTAAAAACTGAAAACTAAACAGACTTTTTCTTTCCGGATATTTCCTAGGTAGATTTTAGAAAGCAAGAGCAAGACTTTTTCTTCCAAATCCGATACAAATGTTAAATGTAAAATACTTGAGATCGAGATTCTTGAAATAATCCGAGCAATTCGACCTATTTTTCTAAAACTGAATCATCTTTTAATTACATACGGCAGAGAAGTGCGTATAAAATGCAATCAATAAATTATAAGAAAACTTATAAAAATTTGCTCAAATCATTCTTGGATTGCGCAAATTGGGTTCGCAGCTTGTCTCGTTTTAAGAGGAAATGGTGTTGGAATTTCCAGACATTTTTAGCAGACGGACGGGAAACTAAGGATTAGTCTGTAATGACAGGAAGAGGGTCGGTTGGGATAAATTCATAAATAAAAATAGAAACTGGGTGACCTCCATGTCAAAAATTAAACTGCGCAGCGTTTGACATGTGTGCAACGTCATGAAACCGGTTTAAATTTTCAGTTCAGGGTTTCCGCTATTTCCGTTTAGCTTCAAATATCTCCAGTTTTGGCATGTAGATATGAATGACCTACAGGAAAAAATCAGAATCTTTGTCCTTAATCGCTTGGCAGAGCGGAATGAAAGGTTTACATTCTTATGTGTTAAATCCGGCAAATCCCCCAAGATCCCACCGCACGTTTACTTCCAGTTTCTGGGGGAAAAGTACATTAAAGTCTTTTGTCTTTCTTCTTTCATCATCGTAACCTTCAATTATCCTCACCCGCCGCTTATGGAAGCAACTGGAAACTTGTGGATGAAAAAAATGTCTCGTGTTTACTCCTACCAATTGTTGATTCATCTTATGTATCAAACAAGATCGTTTGGGAAATTATTTCGAATGATGCTCCTATAAAAGGTAGGACGATCTAAGGTTAATTTGCCTTTTCCAGAAACTTCGTCCCCACATAAGTCCGTCCCGAACATACACGGAGCCCTCCACAACAGGAATATCCGAAATTCTCTGAAGATGTTGGCTACAACATTTCTAGTGAATCTCTTCTGCGGTTTCTTTTCTTGCGTCTATGTGAACAAGTATCCCAGTGACCCTATTCTGTCTACCGTTCAGCAAACATCATCACCTCTTAGCAACGACGCTTCTTCCGATGAGAATGAGATTTCCAGGATTCTGCGTAGAAATATAGCTTCAGATGGAAGAATTAGTTCCAGAAAGAATGGCCTTGCCCCCGAAAAAGTAGAGCCCATTGTCTTCACTGACGCTGGAGGTCTCAAAGGCTACATGCAGAAGACAATACGACAACGAAACATCTTTGCATTCGAAGGGGTTCCGTTTGGCGAAAGCACATCAAATGGGAATCGCTTCAAGGTGAACCACTTCAAATCAATTCTGTGAAAATTAGCGTTAAACGGCGTGGTATCAAAATTGGGGGGTTGATGATGCTTGTAATTAATTGTTGCATGTCGCTTGCACATGCGATGCTAGAACACACGAGGTAGGGTGATGAATTTTTTACGTTCCTTCTTCCCTTTTCAGCCCCCTGTACCCAAACGACCTTGGGATGGACTTAGAAGTGCAAAGAAACCAGGGCCTTACTGCTTACAATTCAATGTCCTTCGACCTCGAATCATGGGGGATGAGGACTGTTTGTACTTGAATGTCTACACACCAAAGGTTAGAACTAGCAGGATGAAAATACTTTGGTGCTTGGATTGGTCTAAATTGAACTTGGACGTCTTTTCAGCTTCCACAGAGTCGTGATCATAAGCCACTCCCCGTGATTGTGTTCATTCACGGTGGGTCGTGGTACTTCGGCTCAGGAGTAGAATATGGGCCAAGCTACATTTTGGAGGAAGATGTGATTCTGGTTACAATTAACTACAGATTGGGGATCCTGGGATTCCTTAGCACTGGAGACGACGAACTTCCTGGAAATAATGGACTCAAGGATCAGGCACTGGCGCTGAAATGGGTCCATGAAAATATCAAAGAGTTTGGTGGAGATCCAGGGCGAGTGACCATTATGGGTAAGGATCCAGGATTTGGCTTCAGGAATTCAATGTTACGGTTAACTAAATTGTTGAATTTTGAATTCAAGGTCACAGTAGCGGTGCAGCGTCGGTTCAACTCCACATGATCTCAAATGTGAGTAGGGAATACTTCTCAAATGGGATCTCAATATCCGGATCTGCTTTCGTCCCTTGGGCGATCATGAGCAGGGACCGAATGCGGACAGTGAATCAGCGCCTTGCAAATGCTACCAGATGTCCATACGATGAGTTCAAAACTGCTCCCTATGTCAATTGCCTCAAGAAGGTTAACCCGCATTTGCTTGCCGGAAGGCTTTTGAGAGTTTTCGTAGGTCACAATTAAAAATATTTTCTTGAGGTCAAACTTTAATAATGTTACTCCATTTTGTTTTTAGGATTGGGTAGCCCTTCCTCTAGTCCCAATTGGCGTTGTAGTGGAAAAACCAGGCCCAGACGCGTACCTGACGGTCCACCCGGAAGACGCATACCGAAAGGGTTTAGTCGCCAAGAAGCCTTGGATTTGTGTCAGGACTCCAGACGAAGGTCATCTGATCACTACAAGTAAGTTGAACCACCATGCATGATCGATGAGGTGAATTGAGATCTTATTACTATTTAACAACGCCCCCTTCCAGTACTCGACGCCTTTGGAGTCCAGGTGGGACTGAAAATGATCTGGAAAAGGTTTGCCCCGATCTTTTTAGAATATGCAACAATTTCTAAAAATCCGGATGAAACCACAGACGCCATCACCAAATTCTACATTGGGGAAGACAATCCGAGGATGGCCAAAAATACTTCCGTATTTGGAGATGTAAGAAGCTTCTTTTAAATTCCTAAAAACCTTGAAAAATTCTTCTTTCCTTATGGTTTTAGATATTTACAGACCGGGACTTGTCCTATGGGATCCACAAGGCTGCTCAAGCCCATTCCGAAATTGCTCCAACATATTCATCCCTCTATACTTTTAAGGGGAAATCATCGCTAGCTTTGATTATGGGTGTTGACAAAGATACATTTGGAGTATCCCATGTGGATAGCTTGTTCACAGTATTCAACATGTACGTAAATCAATTGGCGACAATTTCAATGCACACGAATTTACTATGAATTCTTTCCGTGGGCATGTACAGGTCAATCTATGTCCCGGGGTACAAGACGACGGATTCGGAGTTCCAAATGGTGAAGCTCTTGTCCAATTTATACTCAAATTTTGCTTCGAAAGGGTAAGGGAGAGGAGTTTAACTTAATCCCATTTTCTTGAATTTTGCTTATGAATTATAATATTTTAGGGAGCCTTTGTATACGGATGAATCAGGGAAAGATGTCAAAATATGGGATGCGATCACTGACCCCCGACATATCAAAGTGCTCCAAGTTGATAAAGAAGTAACAATGATTCCAGAAACGGACCAGCATAGACTAAAATTCTGGGAAACTTTGGGATTGGATGATATGAAGCCATGGATTCCTTTATAAAATTTCCAATTTAATTTAACGTTCCCTGCAACGTGGTTGTAATCTCGTGTGGTTTTCAACCCAATGACATTAAAATAATTTATCGTTCTCTTTGGACATTGTGGATGCTTCTTTTCCCAGTATCCGGGTGAACTCGGATTTTACCCGGAGTAGGGCATTGCTCGGTGGCGATGTCGGTTCGGAGTTGAGCAGATGCAGTAGTGGATGCCAATATTACTTTCTCCGTCCCGGAATTTGGCGACGAGACTTTAGTCTAGAAAACTCCGAGGGACTTCCTATATTCTATTTTTTACCTCAAGAGTGGCTTTTGTTAAGGAAATGGCATGGGATTCAGCAGCAGGGATTCAAGGAGATCTGAGTTTCAGTGTGTGAATTCAGCAGTATACAAGAACGGGTCTCCTGTTTTGCCATTTCGAACGAACGATGACTACTCGGATTTAGTACTCTTCTCCTTTCATCAGTAAATTTTTGTAATGTAGGAATCTCCACTAGTATTTAAAAAAAAGTTTGACATTTTATTTGCAAAGAGTGGTGCAAATTTTGTTTAACGATGGTGACTTCCACTACTTTCGGGTCAGGAGAGTTTGGACGTGGGAAAACACTGGTGGCTCTAATAGTGGTCATTGGATGTTTCGCAGTACTTTGGCCAAAAATTTTCTATCCTATGCTCACATCATCCATATTTCCAGGCGGGGGAGACGGGACTGGTGACCGTAAGTCAATTTTAGAACTTTCTAAACATTGGGATTATTGCGTCAACGTTCATTTAGGATGACGCTGAGAAAGTAGTTGGACCTGAATAGAAACGCCTGAGATTTGCGTGGGTTTGAGTAGCAAAGGAAAGATTGTGTAAATCTAAACTTAGATTTCAAGAAGTTCCTTCCCCATGCTTCATAATGGAAAATTATTGGCCAAATCAAGGTTAACTATGTCAGAACATCTTTCATGCAAGGAGACACGACCGAGGGAGGACCACTGACAGCGTCGCCACCTTGTTTTCAGACATGATTTCCAATTTTATTTTTAAGTGTGCCCAAATTCTTATGATTTTCCTCGAATTCTCTCTAGTCTGCTGCGATGTAATCTTTGAACAAGACACAAATGCCTACAAGGTGATGAATGAGATCTGTGCTGGGATCATCCAGAGGGAAAGCCTAAAACCACCCGAGAACTTGACCTCTCCAACGTTAGAAGCAACGCAGGGACAGAGTCAACGGCCACCACCACCACCGATCACACATCCACCAAAGAACAAGTGGTACAAGAACTACACCGCTCCAGAAGGTCAACCTCCCTCCACGTCTACTCCGCAACCCCAAACTCTTCACCTGCCAACAGCGATTCTGTGTCGGAATGAAATTTTGAAAACATGCAAAATGGATGTGGTTGCCCTCTTGAATGAGAATCCAACAATGTCCAAGGAATATAAAGAATCCCTGAATGAACTCCGCTCTTTCAATGTCTCCCAGTGTCTCCGAGACAATTATGGCGTCCATCTTGAGTCAATTGGTCTTCCCAAACGATTCAAAACCCCAGAATCGTCTCCCAGTAAGATTTTTTGCAGGAATTCAGTTTGGGATTAACTCATCATGGTATTTATAGTTTTGGTAAAGAGTCCATGACATTTCTAACCTTGTGCTGATGCTCTCTGGTATTGACAGACAGACTGACGTCTGAAGAAAGCATTCTTTCACCGCATTATTTCACACTTGGCTTTTTTTGAGTTATCGAGTTGCCTGTCAATCTTGAGTCTAATAATTACAAGTGCATTTCTTAACAAAAAATCTTTAGAGATTTCGGAGTTGAATGTTGTGAATTTGGAATTGTGTGGGTGTGTCCACGTCCTTCCCAACACATTCTGTCAAAACTGGCAAAAGGAAATAAACAGCCATCTTCACTAACCTCCGAGATTCATTTTGTGCAAAACCGTTATTTGTAATGGATGCTAAATTTACGATTTTCATGTTTATTTTTCATCTGTTGCATCTGCAGGCCACATGAGACCAGAACGCCCTATTCATATGCCTCAAATGGCGCATCCTGCTCTTCGGGAAAAAGGAAACGCAATTCCACATCCACCACGGAGGACGATCGAGATGGACCCACGCGTAAGGATCAGAAGAATAATTTCAGGAGATCATTTATTGATTCCTTTTAATTAAGTCGGGATTAATTGATTACATTTCTAGCCTGGACCACAGCCTGGTATTCGTCCACCGATGGGTGGAGGACTTAATACGCCACCACGAGGCGGAGGGACAATGGGTAAATTCCTCAAAAATTTGTCTACAACAATCTCCAAAAACAATTATAACTTTTGTTGAGACAAATTCATCTGAATTGTTATACAGGAATCATAATGCCTCTGTATACGATTGGAATTGTGTGTTTCTTCCTTTATACGATTTTCAAGGTGAGACGTGTTTATACATTTGAAACTCCTGAGGGTTCCAGCGACTGGTTCCAATAATGTGTCATGTTACTTTTGATTCCCTTAGATTTTGTTCCGTAAGTCCGAAGAGAAAGCTGCAGCGAAGGACGTGAAGGTTGACGATTTCGTGATGGACCCAGAACACCGTAAGTACGTTTTACCAGACGAGTATGACAGGGGAAACAATCGCTCAACGAGAGACCCTTACTACCGTGACCCCGGAATTGGAGTACGTCGTCGCTCATCCGCCGGTAATCATCCTCAACGTTGTTGCGTTGTTCCAGAAAACAAAAAATTAGGTAAATTTATGCATGACTCATTAATATGCTCAATACATGATTTAGGGATTGCTCCAATTCCGACAATCCCAATTGTCCAAGACATTTCGATCCCGAGTCAAACTGCTCCCATTGCAATGGCATCATCTGCGGGACATGGGAACGCCAACGGGGGTCGCGGAGGTTCGTGTTTTTATTTTTCCAAGTGTGAACTAATTTTGGTTTTTTTGGTTTGATGCTGCTTGATTCCAGGACCAAAGGAACATGACGCAAGTAAGGGTTAATCAATTAACACTGAAAATGATTAACTTCAGCATAGCTAATTTTTGATATTGCCGCAAAGGCTTTTGCATGTGGGCGTTGAAGTGGTGCAATTCTATTTTCGCACACTGTGCTTCAATTGTGCAATGCAGTGTACTCTTTTGCCTCTAGTTGGGCTAAATGTTTTTCAATCTAACCTAATTTTCTAACCCAAATCGTGGAATTAGGAGACACAGAGATTGATATCCTGCGTAAACGATTAGAGGAGACGGAGGCAGCGATGGAGCGAATTGTTAAGCAAATGGGATCAGTTTCTGACCACCTTTCTCCAACACTTTTGGCCCAAGTACTCAGGGCTCATGGGACTCCTCAGGTTAGAACCCCACAGAGCCTAGGACGAATTGACCTTTAACCTTTGATCAGACCTCCTTTGTTCTGAATTTTCAAAAAGTACTGACGCTATTCGCTCCACTAGGGTTTAACTAAGTCAATAAACAAAAAATGCAAACAGCAAAGGGAGGGGATGATTAACTCAAGTTAATCAAGCATCCTAAAGGTTATTTCCTTACGGGATGAAGATGTGCATTGGAGCTTTGGATCTCAAAATTCTAAAAAATTTCTTTGCTTTCTCTTTTCTCTGTGCAACTAATTGTAATTTAACTAAACGTAGATTGCCGAGCTCTCGCTTCTGTCTGAAAGACTTTTTTTTAAATTGAATTTTAATTTCGTTTCATTTCCATTTTGGTTTTAGTTCTGACCGCAATGAAAGGGATTTTGGCTGAGATTGATAAACCAGAACCAGAAGCCCCTAAAGTTGAAAAATCAAGTGCAGTACTTAGAACAGAAGAGGTCAGTTCAAAGTTTCCCAATAGCCTTCCCCCCCCCCCCCCGACACTCAAAACAACCCATAAAATTGGAAATTATTCTACTGCTCAATAAACAGGAAAAACAGACTACAACGAAGTCACCGCAAGTACAAGAACCTCCGCTACTAGCAGTAATTAATGCGGATTTACCAAAAACTGAAATCCAGCTCAAAGTTCACGACGACGCTCCTGGAAGAAGAAAGGAAGTTCATCCTAAGCGACCACCAACTCCGATTCGTCAATACGAGCCAGGTTCCGATGAAGAAGATGAAGCGGAAGATCAAGTCGTGCCGGATAAAGAAAAAGTAAGACTTTCCATTTCATTTTAAGTTTAGTTTGAGACCCCAAAAGGGTATCGTGTCTTCAGCCCTAATGAATTTGTAGCAAATCATGGAATCCTACGAATTAATCCAATTTGCACAAGAATTGTCAGCACTGATCATAAAGCAAAGCCTTCCTGCTGCTGCATTTTCCCTTGATTATGCGGATCGAAGAGAAAATGCTCCCACGCCTACCCATGGCCGGGGTCAGCTTAGAAATGTCACCGCAGAGACTGGGACGGTCGCCGTTGTAGGAATGGACGAAAGCGTTGGCCTTGAAAATGGAGAAAAATGGACTGATCGAAGCCCAACCCCCACATTTACTCCACGGCTCAACTCACCACTCCCACCAGCACATCGACCTCTGACACCACCAGTCGACGTCCCAAATATTTATTTGGAAGGCCCAATCCCGAGCCCAGCCAATCAAGTCCTCATTTCCAATTCGGAATGTGAGGAAATTGACATGGACGAAGACTATGACTATGAGGAGGATGAAGATTACGACAGTGAGAATGACAAGCCGGTCGTCCTCAGTGGGAAAGTGACGCTTTCAGTACTTTCTGGGACTGGTGGTGGGGAAGACAAGACGGAAGCTCCGAGTTTCTCTACGGATGACCAAGCTCGAGCGAATGACAAGCCAAGATTCAGTGGAAGAGAATCCGATGTATCCGGGGCACTGGCAAATGTACGTGTATGAGGGTGTGCTGAAATGAATGCCGAGTTCACTACTGCTCGTTTACTAATTTCTCGGACTTATACATGGCTCACTAACATTCCATTAACCCTGTCTAAATGCCTGGCTTAACCTCATAAGAAAATGTCCCATCAAGGGGCCTGACTAATTGTTTGCCCAATTTACAAAATGACCAACGTGATAGAAATTAAAACATTTTCGTACTTTTTAGGCAATAAAGGAAACGAATGGCAGTGGAATTGGGAATGGATCAGTGCCAAACGTAGCTCAACAATCGAAAGGTTCAAGTCCTGACATGGATGAGTACGAGGTCATAGGAAAAGGTAAATACGGATGGAAATAGCAGAACCGTGACTAGTTTTCAATGCTTCGAATTCGTGATTCCCAGATGGTCTCAATGGGGCCGAAAAGGAGGAACAGGAAGCAACGCACTATACGACCGGTAATTCCTATTCTTGCTCAACAACGCTGATAAGCACTGGAGTGCTTTATGCAACTGTGTTCTATTGTTGTTTTATAGCGGATGCTGAGTTTGCTCAACTGAATGCAAGTGGGGATGAAACGTCTGCGGATATTTCAGTGATGGAAGGCCTCCATGAAGACGACGAAGAGGAGTATGACGAAGACGAGGAAGACGAAGAAGATGAAGACGAGGAAGAGGAAGAGGATGAAGAAGCGTCCGAAGAAGAAGAGGAGGAGCCAAAACCAAGCGTCCCGTCTTCAAAAGGTCCTTGATTTGCAGTACCTTGATCTTAAACCTTCTCTTTCAACAACAAAATCGCTTCATTACCTACTACCTGCTCTTGTCTTGTATCTCCCGTTTTCTGTGTCCCCTCCCATGTCACCGTTCTTGCACTACTCTCAATGAATCTCCCTGACTAGAAATCTCAGATTTTAGGATTAGCGATTTGAATTTGGAGAGGATTTGGTGATAGTTTAGACATTGTGATTCTAAGAAATAACTGACAAATCCGACGTTTTTTAAATAAAACTAATCTAACCTAATGAGTGTGGCAGTGGGATTGTGGGATTTTCTGGTAACTTTATTTGCTTCATGGGGTCAATGACTTTAATTTGTTTTTAGGTTCCGTAAACTCGTCACCATCACCAGTACTCAGTAGCCCTCCATCTCCCTCTCCCTTTGGCACCTATTTTACGGAGCCTTAACTAACTCAATAAAGATTTTGGAGACCTTAAGTTCTAATTAGCTTCCGCAATTAGTAATTACTTGTAGAAACGTTAAATAAAACTTTATAGAGCCCGAAACTGGATTCGACTACATAAAAATTCAAGAATTTTGGAATCAAAGTTTCAAAAATTGAATAAAAAAGTCAAGGAACAAGAAAATGGGCTTGACATTGACAAATGAACATGCATAAACCCAGAACGAACCTGATTCTAGGATCGAGAATTCGTTCGATCCTATGATGTCTAAAGCTGCATCGTGGTATACTTCTAGAAATTGGTTATTTGAAAAATTCCTATAATTTTATGGAATAGGAAACATGTTGGTAGCAGCAGAGGTGCTAAGTTGGTAGGGCAGCGCAGCCATCAGACATCGTCGCTGCCGGCTGACCCCGGGGCGGCGGTTGGAGGAATTGAGTATGGAATGAGCGTTGGGTCATCAACTGGCTTCAGTTCTGGCATCACAAAATGAATAATTTGCAAACGATACTTGAGAATTCGATTCCCATTGATGAGGATAAACAGGACGAGGAAGTAAATGAGGAAGATCCAAGCCAGGGAAGAAAGTCCAGTGGATTCCACTGGCTTCGGGAAGCAATCCACGGAAGCAGCCCTGAACGTGTAGTTCCGCACAGTCTGGAGACTTAGCTTATTGAGATATTCATTCTGGAAGTCCACAATAGGATTAAAGAGAAGAGCTTGCCCAATCGTCGCATTGAAACTGAAGTTATACGCGTGTTCAATCGTCAAGTTCCCGCTGTCCCCAAGCGTCAGGACAGAATTCTGAACCCAGTAGCAGGCATAGTCCACTCCAAAGATCGTCAAGGAAAATAGAACATGGAGGAAGATGAGGAATCCCTGGGACCAGAGCTCCCTCTGGCGGTCCCGTTCATTGTACTCTAGAAATCGTTCCAGGAAGGAAGATGGTGAAGTCGTATACCCACGTCGGACTTTCCTGAGGAAGAGGTAACTCTTGAGAGGAATCCAAGCGATGGCCGAGAGGAAGGTAAATTTGAGCACAGTCAAGCCAATGACCACGGTTTCGATGCTCTTCTCAAAAGAGGCTCGGATGTTCATTTCAATTTCGGTGGCATTAATCGTATGGTTCAACTTATGGTGCAACTGCTTCACCACTTGGGTTTCAATGCTGAAAGCTTCTTCCAGTTTTTTAATTCCAGCCCTCAGTCCAGTGCTGGCAGTTTGTGTGCCCCTCAGAGGTCCACATACAGCTTTCTGGTTAAGGATTGCTGTTTGTTTGAAAAATAAAAATAAGAGAAATCATCATGAAGAAAGGTTAGATTTTTTGGTTTGTAAACCAAAAGACATAGCGACCTCTAAGGTTAGGTCTGTATTTTTGTTTAAAAACCAAAAATTTCAACTCGGATTCATAACTAACTACAAGTAAACTTTATTTACTTACCCTCGCAAACGTCAGTCACCGTCCAAACAACTTCACAAATGTCGTCAATGTAGAGTGTCTTCAAAAAAGTGTTTTTGCAACTATTGAAAGCTTTGGTAATTCCAACAACACAGTTGTACCTTGACCCTTCGACATCCAGATGACATTTGTTAATAGTATGATGCACCATTCCTTCAAAATTGCCGAGATGTTTCCGAATATCGATAAATGCTTGCTTGATTCCCCTCAGTTCCTTGTCCACAAATTCCTTTGTAATGCGAAGTCTCTCAACATGGTAGTCCAAGTAGTTGTAAATGGCTTTGTAAGAATCGGCATAATTGTCCACGATTGTTTCTCCCTGCTTCAGAGTACTCATGGACATGCACTTTGCACTTTTTCCGAATTCGCAAAGATTCCTGCTGAAAGTTGTCAGTGGTCCAGCAACCAGAATACTTGTGATGACGGCGAACAACACGAATCGACCTTGTTGAGTTCCAAAATTGGGAATTGAGAGGATCAACACACAGCGGAAAGTTTTGGACAAGATGAAGAAAATTGTAACGACTCCAGCAAACGCTGAGGAAATGGCCAGGGCAGCTATTGCTGGGACATTACTTTGATAATAGAAAATCAAGAAGAGGAGTAGAAAGGTGAGGCTGAATCCAAGGATTCCACGAAGGACGATATTGGAAAGAAGCAGGCGTAGAAGTTTGAGAATGGACTCCTTCGGATGTTCTAGAATGAGAGACTCCACAATTCGGGAACTCCACTGTCGGATATCCAGTCTTCCCAATACTCCATGGACAATCCAATCCCACCCTCTTTCTAAAATGGGTCAATTTTGGTCAATGGGTCATTAATAAATCTTCAATAAGTTGTTTTCTAGATTTTGTATTACGGACCTCTCTTCACCATTGATGTCTTCGATGATGGGTATTCAAAGGACAGATTTTCCATGAGTTCAGCAAAAGATCGGATCGCTGCCATCCTCCCTCACACCCACCGTGTCACAGTAGCGGCCAGCGTCGTGGCTTCACCTTCAGTTTTCGTACTGGTCCGTGGATTGTGGAATCCAATTTCCGACTCGGGCATCCAGCAGCAGTCACAGAGATACTGCACGCACACACAACAGCGAAATGAAAACTTTAAAACCAAAATGTAACAGATTAACGTTGCCTCCAGTTTATCAGCAGGCAAACTAACTTTAAATTCTTTACCCGTAATTTAGTATGGAATTCCTTCCTTGGTCTAAAATCCAACATTCACAAAATAACTTAATGTGCGGAATGCAAGCAGCACATCGTAAAACGCAGTACTGTTTTAACATGAAGGAAGATAGGGATGCAAATGAGCAATCACAAAAATGTGATATGGAGCGGACTGAACGTTTACCGTTGGGATTCGGATGCTGAAACAGATCTATAGTCCGTTCGCTTAGTTTATCCAAAAGAAAAAAAATTTCCGCCCAGCAAAACCCATAAGGTTTGCTAGGGGGCTGGACTTTAGGCTCCACCCGGTCGTTCGGTAAGCTAAGCGAACGGACTATAGGCGAAGCGCAGATGATGGCGTCATGTTCTTGAAATCTTAAAGATATCATATAATTGAGCTTCTGCCAATCACTGAAATCGAATTAATACTAAAATCAATTCAAGCATGCACAGCACAGGCAAACCATCCAGAGGAATGATAACGAAAACGATTATAACAAATTACGATGTTACGGTTGGTTGGTTGATGGTGTAAACGCATTGTTTTAGTTGACCCAGAGAATCGTAGAATTCGAGTTGACAAATGAATCATAATTTTGGACAGAAGCTAAAATTCATCTTCAGCGTTCCTTTGTGTTCAGCTCACCTGAACCAAGCGCTAAGCTGCAAAAACCAGAATTATTGCAATTCATTCCGTGCAGGGTACTACTGTACTAACTCAACTCTATTCCTTTTTTTACCTTTTATTTCTCACGGACAGCAATGCAGAACCAAAGTTATAGAAATCATCTTTCTTCATGAATTCTAAAAAGGTACATCATGCCTCGCTAAAACAGCTACGGTGCAGAAATAAATGAAATAAACGAGTCATAAGGGCTGGACCTCCGTCTGCGGTTTCACAGTATGACTCGTTTATTTCAGCACTGTAAAACACTTCAGAAATAAGAAAGTCTGAGTCACCAATAATGTTTGGCTTCTATAAAAAATCGTTTTACCAAAATAAGAATTTGACATTGCCATTCATTCTAGTTTCACATTTCATGTTTATTGTCATTCCATTTCCAAACAGACATAGAAGCTTTACGGATAAATTCCAATTAACCATGGACAGTTAACGACGACGGATGAACAATAGACGCGCGCATTTCTATTGTGTCACTGAAATATTGAAATGAAATGAGCCTAATTTGAGGAACGCGCCTATTTATTCTATCCGAGGTTTTCTATCGGTTTCATTCGTCACATAATCACAAACAGCAGAGAGCACAGAGCAGGAACACGTAATCTCCTGGTGGTGTGTGTGGTGTACGGAATTCAATCACTTCCTGAACGAACTGGAAAGTAAGTTAATTTACCTCTGCAACAAGTTTCTAAACCACCATTGTGCAAGGTAACGTGTACTATTAAAATTATAAAATCCGTAATTATTAGGATTCAAATCTAATGTTGGCTGTTTTAACAAAATTCTTTCTGTTTATCTTTCAGTTTGAAAAAAGGGAGACAAGGATCCACAAGGTTACTGACCCAACATTAGTCACGTTCAGTCAATGCGTCGTTAACGTTACCTTTGCAGCCTCATTGAAGTCACTGGAAGTTCACTGTACTAGTTCTTTACGAGTTGAGAACGGTTCTCCTGGAACCTAACCCAAGCTCAAGTCCGTCCAGGCCTAGGCAAGGTCGAACTGGAGACATTGGAGCTAGAGTACAACGTTCGCTTTTAGTACCAAGTCAATCTCCATAAACATGAATCGAGAAGAAATTCTAGCTGATTTCCAGGTAAACTTTTTGTACAAGGAATATTAGAACTTCATCAAAATTTGTTTTGTTGTCATGGGATACAGGCGTGTACTGGTATTGACGATGTTGGAGTTTGCCTGGAGCACCTCGAGAAGACAGACTGGAATCTGATCGTAAGTTTCGCCCACTTAACCATCAATGTTACTGAATTATTAGCAGATACGTGGCTGTCATTTAATTTCCTTTTTTTCGTTAAAATTTAGAGCGCTATTCATCGAGCTATTCCAGAGCATTCTCAGACACTGCCATCAGAAAGATCTTCAACTAATCACAACAACCACATCAATCTCAACAATATGAGCAGAAACGTAAGTGCAAAACCTTCATGGTCACTGGGCTTGTTTTGGTTAATTCATTACTTTCTTACAGAATTCTAATCCCAATCGTTTTCCACCTCCGGATCCTGAATCCCGAACTACACTTCCTGAAGACAATTCTCAGCAGGCATTGACCTTCACGAGTAGGTCATCGACATCGTCATCATCCGTGGACACCACTTCCACCACACGCGTAAGGACTCCGAACTCCTTTTTAATTAGTTTACATAGCCTAAGTATTTTTATTAATGGTTTAAGGTTGTCGATATGACTGAAGCCTCCGATTTCTCGGATGTTGAAGATCTCACAGAATCCTACCACGATGATGATTTTCTCCCGGATACAAATACTGGCAGGAAGGAGCAACAGCAGCAACGGTTTTTGAGTAAGCAATACTTGCCAACTGAAATTGAACTCTAACAGCACTCACTCATATCCCGCATGTTTATATCTCGTGCAGTTACTGACAACGTGGAAGATGAAATAACAGGGACAATTCTATTTTACGAAAGCTTTCTGGGTCGCTACGGTCATTGCCATCCCATGTTCTTTCATGGCGCTCTCGATGCAGCTATTCGTGAAGCAACGCAGCGTCCAGCCAGAGACGTAAGATATCCTCGTAAATTTTGTCGAGCGCATCAACACTTACTGTTTGGCTAACAACGCAAATTGTGATGTTTGAATAGCGACGACTGTTGGCAATGTACCTCCATCACGATTCATCTGTTCTGGCAAACATCTTCTGTCAGCAAGTCTTGTGTGCCGAAGCGATTGTAAATCTACTCAGCAACAACTTTGTTACTTGGGGATGGGACTGCACACATGAATCAAACCGTCAAATGTATGCAAACTCCCGGCTAATCATTTGAACACGTCCGTGAACACTTTTCTTCATTCTAGGCTACTGACTTCTGTGGGTCGAAGTTTTGGAGGTCCGGCAGTCTCCACAATTCGAAACCTTGAGAAAGACCACTATCCTGTGATAATTGTCGTCTCACGTTGTCGAGCCACAACCGAAATCTGCGGAATAATTCCAGGTTGGACACTGGCACATGTCACATGATCTCCTACACCACCATCTCCTAATCAATTCATTTCCATATTCCAGGGGCAACGGGAGTTGACGAAGTCTTAATCAATTTGCTCCATATGGTTGAGCAGTATCGAGCTCAGCAGTTGGTGGACATTCGTGAAGAGGATGAAAGGGAAGCTCGCGAGCGGGTGATCCAAGAACAAAACATGGCATACCAAGAGTCCCTTCGAGCAGACATGGCAAAGGAAGAGGCCAAGAAAACACTTGAACTCCAGAAGAAGCAAGAAGAGAATGAAAAGTCCGCACAGGAAGCTCGACTCAACGTAATATTTTAGTTCCCGTTTCCAATCAGCTCCCAAGGCAGAATTCATTCGAATTTATCGTTTTACTTCTTTTCCAGGCGGAACGGAGCAACATTGCATCTTCCTTACCCCCGGAACCGGAAGCCAAGGAAGGGATTTGTACTCTCCGCTGTCGTTTGCCCAATGGGAAAATCGCTTCCCGGAAGTTTCTCCAGACGACTCCTCTCAAGGTCCTCTACGACTTTCTCTTCTCCGAGGGCTTCAGCAAGGACCAATACAAAATTCTTTTCTCGTATCCAAAACGGGATGTAAGTGTCTTGGTATTTCAAGGAAACTTGAGTCCCTCCCCGTCATATACATTTATATGCCTTTTAATTTTAGCTGACTGAATTGTATCGAGAGGACGAGATTCTTGGGAAAGTGTTTAGTGCTCAAGACACTTTGATTGTGGAAGGACGATGATGACAAGAGTTATACACGAACCAAAAGAACCCCGCTCCACTACTTAACTGTAATACAAAATTAAAAGATGACAAATGGACTCAGAGGAAGGTCAGTAAGAAACTACTAACTCCTTCCTCCACGAGAAATTCCTTACGCTGAAAACATGAAAATGAGCAGTTTACAATTTTAAATGAATTTCCTGGGAAGGATTCTTAGGCGTTAATTAAATTGAAACTCAAAAGTCCAATTATCACATTTACCATGAAATGGAATAAAAACCAAAACCAATTTGATATGAAGCAGCGCAGTGAAGTCTGTAGGAATTCTTGCGAAACTCATCAGATCGTGTACTGGGCTTAATTTATTGGACTCTTAGTTACATCCTAGTTATCAGTTACTTCCAGTAGAAATTTCCACTGCCATTTTCAGTGTACACAGTGTACACTTTGAAACCCGGGCAAAGTGAGCAATTACGCAGTAACTGCAGCAATCCTACATAAGCTTAAACCTATTAATTAGTCACCAAAATAATTTAAGACGACAAGTTTCAAATCTTTTTTTCCTTCAGAAAATCAATTTCCTTCAAAAATCCGATTTGATTTAAAAAACGTGCAGAGGGGCTCGGTCAACTTGCATTACTTTGTCACCGCTCCTTGGACGTTTAATTACATTCACATAGGGTTTGCGCGTGAATGTGGTTTATACGGTAAAATTTTGTAAGGGTTAAGGGTTCAAGTACCTATTCACGCCTAACCCATTAATGATTAGCTTAACTGTTTCCAGGTTAATTGACTCAAGTCTTGGTGGTTTAAACACCGTTCCAGTGCTGTTGTTCTCCATTGTTTCTGAAGTAGGTGTAATGCGATGGTTTGAGGGAGGTGCTTGCATTACTTTGAATTTGGGAGTATATCGAATAGAATATCTTTCTGTGCTTGCGACAGTTTCTCCGGGAATTGAATGTCAAAGTGAACGAGGAGATCGCCGCGCCGGGTTGCGTCCTTCGGGAATGGTAATCCTTTCCCTTGGATCCGCTCGATAGTCGTTGGTCGAACTATCCGAGAGGATAAATTCAGTTGAGTTTTCACTCCTTGCAGGGTTGGGACATCAATCACAGTTCCACACAAGGCCTAGGGACAAAGGAAACAAAAAAACAATGTTCGCAAACTGGAATAGGAGGTTGGCCAGCAGCCTTTGCTGCCAAGTTTGCTCAAAGTTTTTGCATAAGACCTACCTCTTTTAGGGTAATTTTTGCAGTGTACTTGATGTCACAATTCTCTCGTTTGAAGACTGAGTGAGGCTTATCCCGGATGATGAAAACGATGTCTGCAGGTATTTTGCCAGTCGTCTGGTCCCCTTCTCGAGGAAATGTGATTTTCGTCCCAGCTTTCCAACCAGGCTTCACCGTGATTGTGAGGACTTTGTCTTCCTTCCGTCTAGCACCGTCTGGCCCAACAATGTTCCGTGAGATTTTCATCTTTTTTGTGCATCCCTTGTCAATATCTTCCAAGGTAACGTAGAGATCATGCTCAATCGCATGGTCCTGTAACCAGAAAAAAAAAGTATTTATAAGACCACCATGTTATTTATGTTCAGTTGTTCAGTAAATCCGTATCGTGCTCTGTGCTAACCTGTTGACCATGTTCCCTAGATTTTCCAGGACTGCCGTGGACATTGAAACTTTGTGTACGTCTCCCCATCCCTCCGAGCCCAGCAGGTCCACCAATGAATCCACTCCCGTCATCATCGTCATCAAACATTGGGCCACCCATATTGAAGAAGCTGGCAAAAGGGTCTGATGTGCCAAAGAAGCTGGCAAAGGTAGCTCGTGGATCTCCATGAAAGTTGTATGTGAAGTTCTGTCCTCCAGCACCTGGATAACCTCCTCCGCTCCCACCACCACCTCCTCCGCCTGGATTTCCCTTTAGACCTTCTTCGCCATACTGGTCGAAGATTTCTCGTTTCTTCTTGTCACTTAGGATTTCGTATGCTTCTGCGACCAACTTGAACTGTTCCTCAGCACCTGGTGCCTTGTTCTTGTCTGGATGGTACTTGAGGGCCAATTTTCGGTAAGCTTTTTTGATTTCGTCGTCAGTAGCCCCTTTGGAGATTCCTAGGATCTTGTAGTAATCCTTTCCCATTTTGGGAATATGAAATGTGTCCTGTTGAGGTTGAAATTGGTAATGTGTTGAACAAACTCTCACGAGATTGAAAGTGCAAAGACGAGTGACTGAAATTTGTGATTTGCAAAGAACTGTTTGGCTCTACTCCAAATGCAAAATGTGAAGGCAGAGGATATTTTGGGAGTCTCTTTACCTTTTTACGCGTTGGGAGACTGGGAGACTGGGAGAGCCTCCTTCCTTCCAGATTCTTCTTGAAACTTCTATGCCTTTCCTGACGTGGACGTCACACCGTGGAGGTCGAACATTCTCCTCTTCTTGACAAACAAAACCTACCAATGCAGCTCTGAATAAGCCCGAGCCAGGTTGTGTATTTCAATACTTGTAAATTATTATATCGTAAACTATTATTTGTGAGAATGATAACTGATGACTTTGTGTAT
>JAQIWD010000054.1:0-43435 GCA_034694825.1 Anurida granaria
AAAATTTTGAAAATAATTTTCTGTAAACTTAAAAAAACGACTTGGAGAGAAATAAAATGATAAAATTTTTGTAAAAATAAAAAAAAAAGACAAAAAAAATATATGGAAATAGTGCTTGGCTAAAAACGAAAAAAATTGAAAAAAAAACGAGAAAAAAGGTAGGAGATAAGAACCTAACCTAAATGAAACCATATTAACATAAAATATTAATATAAATTAATACAGAGTTCCAAGGTATACAGAATGGAATAAGGTAACGGCCCTCAGAAAGTTTTTGGTTGCTACGCGCAAGCGACTTTTGACCTCCCATGCCCTTCCATAACAAACTCAGCTTTTACTCCAGTGACGTCACTGGTTCCCCAAGCTAACGTGTACAAATTAAATGACGCCGCTCGAGTACAATTAATCAATAAGGTAACTATGGGTCTGAGTGCCATTAGCTGACAGAATTCGAACATAATAATTTGTTTTCAGATTATTTTCCATGAAACTATGATTATTTTGTAAAAGTTTGTTAATAGAATGAGTATGTTTTACGGTATGTTGGTCCCTTGGTTCTTGTTAGTGTTTTGTAGTGGGAAGGGGCTTGCTGAGTAGGGGGAATGTGACCATATATGGGTTGCGTTCTGCCTCCTACTCAACCCAACGTTGCCAGCAGTTCAGTTGTGCCTGCCTGGTGGGTCAGTCGAGGAGTTGACGAGGAGGGTATTAGTCAGAGACACTCAATTGCCCAAAGGAGACACTTCACTTTCAATTCCCTCCTTCACTTCCTTCCGTCTTCTTAGAGTTATAAAACATACCGTGGTGGCCCATTGACACCCTGTCAAAGGTCATTTCAACCACTTTTAATTTATTCTAATTTACCCAGGTAACCCTGAGACCTTTTAGTATTATTTTATATTTCTTATCCCCCCTGGATCTCAGTCTCCGTCGTCCCTTGTCTCGACTGGGTTTGTCCTCTTCCTGTTGTGTCCTGTCAAAACAAAGTATTGGCCCAGCATCATCATCTCTATCCAAGTATCTCTCAGGTCAGTTACCTTCAACTCTTACATCTAAGCTACACCTGACATTATTCCATCATCAGTACTGCCTCTTGTAGCACTTTCTTACATCATCGGTTTTTACAAAACGACAAAGTCATAAACACCAACACCGCAGAGGTACAGTGGTGGGGATATCGTGGTTTGGATTTTATTTCCTCTTTCTTTTCTTTGTTTACACGACACGCTGTTGGGCGAGTACTATTCGTGGTAATTTCCCTCAAATTGTCATAAAATCCAAATACCCAAGTTGATAAAGTCGGGTAACGTAAACTAGGGGGTGTGTTCAACGAGGAAATTATAACGACTCTTACGGGCGGAGGGGGCGGTACGAAGGTCTGCAAAATCAATCTCAATTCCTTTGCTCACTTTTCCCGTCAAATGAATCCCTTACAACTACACCTAACACCTACTAGCTACCATGCAATTAACTTTTGTTTTTCTTACTTACAGAACTTGTAGTCAAGCAAAATGTCATTTAGAGTTGTTCGTTCGTCTAAATTTCGCCATGTTTATGGCACCCCGATGAAGCGTGAGCAGTGTTATGACAATATCCGGGTCTCAAAGTCTTCCTGGGATTCTACCTTCTGTGCAGTGAATCCCAAGTTCCTGGCAATTATTGTGGAGTCTGCAGGAGGTGGAGCATTCATCGTTCTTCCGTTGAGCAAGGTACCAGAGTACTTTTTCATGCTCGTACTGAAATTAGGCGCTTGGGTTTATGTGAGACTGTACCAATTAAACTTGTTTTGATTTATTTGCAGGTTGGCCGGATTAATCCAGACCATCCTTTGGTTGGAGGACATAAAGGCCCCGTCTTGGACATTGCTTGGTGTCCACATAACGACAATGTCATTGCAAGTGGATCAGAAGACTGTGTCGTCAAGGTTTGGCAAGTACCTGACTACGGACTTTCACGGTATGTTACTTTATTCATCTTCATCCATTACTTTCGTAACTGTTTTGGTTGGTTAAAAGTATGGAACACAAAACAAAAGACGATGTGTATCGTATCAGTATTTCGCATCGCAGGGAATTCTTCCCAGGTCTATTTTCAAGCTCAGGTATACTACACCAAAAGCGAACAGAGCTTTCATGTAATTAGCGGTTCCATGTCATAACCCCGAAAACAAAAACCTCTGCAAAATGTCTACAGCTGTCCGTAACATAGAACCTAACCTAACCTTAACATAAGGAATCACTAAATTCTATGTTACGGACAGCTGTAGAGATTTTGCAGAGGTTTTTGTTTTCGGGATTATGGTGTGCTCCCTAATTAGCCAATTAGCGGCGAGTTGAATTGGTAATTGTACGGGTATGCATTTGGGTAGATTAGATTTGCATCATTGGAGGATATTATTAAGCGCTTTAGAGAATTGTGCCAAGCGAGCTAATTGATTAAGTCTAAACTACGAAAGCTTAAAAAGATATTTGTAAAATTGGAATTGGAATTTTATCTTTCATTTTCAGTACTCTCACAGACTCAGTTGTTGATCTGGTCTATCATCAGCGCCGAGTTGGATTAGTCCTCTGGCACCCAACTGCTCACAATGTCTTGTTGACTGCTGGTAAGGGATCATAAATTGAAGGAATTGACAACATAGCTTCGCTGGTTGCGGTGTATTTAATGTTTGGATCTTATGTTGACTGTAGGAAGCGACAACCAAGTAGTTATCTGGAACGTGGGAACGGGAGAGCCGTTGGTTACCATTGATTCCCATCCCGATTTGGTCTATTCTGCATGTTGGAATTGGGATGGATCTCAACTGGTCACTACCTGTAAGGATAAGAAGATTCGACTGATCAACCCCCGCACTGGAGAAGTCGAAGAAGTGAGCTTTTTACTACTTACAAGTAAAAATCAGTTTGTTGGAATACAACTTTCATTTTATTATTATTTTTGTTTTAGGAAGCCTTAAGTCATGAAGGGTCAAAAGGCACCCGAGCAATCTTCTTGAAGAATGGGCTAGTCTTTACGACTGGTTTTAATAAGATGAGTGAGCGACAGTACTCTCTTCGTGCTCCGGACCATTTAGAGGAGCCAATTGTGATGGTTGAATTGGATTCATCAAATGGAGTCATGTTTCCATTTTATGATGCTGATACGAATATGGTCTACCTCTGCGGAAAGGTAAAACATTACAATAAGCCCTGTTTCAAGTTAATTCACGTTTATAATAGGAAACTTATGTGTATTCCTTTGAATAGGGTGACAGCGTCATTCGCTACTTCGAGGTCACGGCTGAGCCACCATTCGTCCACTACATTAATACCTTTCAAACTTCCGACCCTCAGCGCGGGATTTGCATGATGCCAAAGCGGGGTGTGACCGTGAAGGATTGTGAAATTTCGAGACTCTATCGTCTGAACAACGCTGGATTTTGCCAAGTTGTCTCAATGACTGTTCCTCGAAAGTCCGAACTCTTTCAAGAGGATTTGTACCCTGACACGCCTGGAGAGGAACCTGGCTCAACGGCTGAGGAATGGTTGGACGGCAAGGATGCTCAACCGATCCTCATTTCTCTCAAGGACACTGCTCAGAAGAGTGAGACAAAGGTGGCCAAGAAGGCTACGAATATCCTGGACCGACGTCCCATCAAGAAAGAAGTCACGAGCACCAGTAGTCCAGACGGGGAATCAATGGACGATCGAGAAGACAACGCACCGCCTCCCGCCCCACAGTCGCAACCAACTACCAACCGCCCAATCACGGCACCACCCCACGCTGCAGATTCAACAAAAGTAATGCTGAAGTCATTTTAGTGCCTTTTTTACAATATGGGTCAGGGGTAGTTCTGACAGCGGGTTCTAATCTCTTTTATTTTGTTTGAGTAGATGAAGTTCCTGGAAGATGAGATTCGTAAATTGAAGGCAATTATCGTGAAGCATGAGATGCGGATCCGAGGCCTGGAGAGTAAGTTGGAGTCAGATGAGTCTTCCACGGTTTTCTCGAATAATAACGAACCGACTGAAGTTGAGGGGAACCTAGAGGAAGGGGGTTTAGGAGCAGATGAAGTCTGAGTCCCACTACCACCCACCCACCATTTCAAATCCCACACGAACAAAAATCAACCACAACTATACAAAGCTTTGTTTTCTCTCTTTGAGCTTAATTACTTCCAATTACTTTTGTCTACAGATGAAAAAAACTGCGAATTTGGTCCAAGAGAGATTAATCTGCAAAGGAAATAAAGGCATGAAGAAACCTTCTGAAGTATTTGACCTTTGAGATTGGAAATCTACTCCCAAAGAAATTAACACCGCTTGCCAGCTATTTGTGTAGAGGGAAACAGCCTCAAATAAAAGATTTATTCTATTCGTGTTTGGAAAAAAGAACTAAAACTTCATCTTGTGGGCATATTGACCGCTCCGGAGGCAGAAGGGAGATCCCAAGTACTTCATGAGGGATTTCCTCTCTGGGTGAGCCTTCACGATCTCCAACAGAGACTTGTCGGCCGAAGCCTGCATTTAACAATGGAAATTAATTAATCACAACGTGCTCAATTAAGTTGGACTAATCGAGATGCACAAATTGTGATTTGAGGAAAGTAAAAATTTACCTGGTCCGTCTTCCTTGTATCGTTGACAGTGTAGCCAGACTTTGGAGCCGCAAAGATATCCCCCTCCTGCTCCTGTCTTTCTTTCCGAACGACAGTCTTGTTCCTACGGAAGTAGTTGTCATCAAGATTGGCTGGGACAGCATACTTGCTCACGTCCAATCTTGTAGACGTAGCAATAACATAGCGCTGATTGACGCGTCGCAATGGAACACCGTTGATCTTGAATGGTCCTACATGGTCAACAAGAACAAGACAAGAATGAGAATGGGACTTGTAGAAGGAGGCAACAACGACTAAGACAGGAAGGACACCTAACCATTGACAAGCAAAAGTCCAGAGCTCAACTGCTTCAGGAACACAACTCTCTTCCCAGCATGACGACCAGCAAGGAGAATACAAATAGTTCCAGGTGTAAGTGATCCACGGAGCCTGGTCTTGGATTCAAAAATCCTCTTGGCCCCAACTGCCTTTGCCTCTGCTGTAGGATGATATCGCTTGGACTTGAGTACGGTCACGCGACGGACTTTTCCATTCTTTTCCCCTCCGACCGTCTTTTCAACAGTCAATGGCTTCTTTTCTGCAGGCTAGGAATAACAAAACGCCAAATTAAACAAGAATCAAAATCTCAACGTCGATCGAGTTCGTTAGCCAATTCCAAAAACCATATTATAATAGAAACACAAAACCAGCGCTTTACTTACTGTCTTCTTAGCTGGGTGTTTTCTCTGAATCCAAATTCCTTGTTTGTGGTAAGATTTTGATCTTCCGAATCGGTGAACTCCAGGAGCCAAGACTGGATTCTTGTGGGTACTCGTTTTCTTCTTGGCTTCGACCATTTTCTGTTGAGTACAAAAAGATGTCTGATTTATAAATAAGAAAGTTAACAAAAGCAAACTTGAAGTGGATCAAAGTAATCTTTTTTCATTTGCATGTAAAAAGGAACTAGAAACCGAGCAACACAGGCCGGTTAAATCCAAGTACGAAAATACTGGGAATTGATGTCCGAATCTTGGTTTACTGACTACTAAGGAGAATGTCAAAGGTGACTTAATATAGTACGGTAGTTGCTTACCTTAACTAGTTACCGTAATTAATTGAAATCCACTGCTGTTGTGATGGCCTTAACGTAAGGAAATCAGGATACCACGAGACAACTTCACGTCCAGAAAAAAAGGCCTCTGCATGCCTTGGGAAGAGGGCAATACCAAACCACACCCGGCTGGGGAAGTGTGGACATCCCTGGACAACTTACCGTATATTTTAAACCATAACTGCATGGAACACGATGATGAAAATATGGCAAGTAACTCCTCTCTCTCCCCTTCTCGCCCGTGCATTTTGGGTTTGAGTCCCAGAAATGTCAAAAAACGAAATTTCACAATCAACCTCAACTGTATGAGTTAGGTTAAACTCGAAATTAGAATTAATTAACAATTTTATGCTCAATTTTTAATTGGTTAAAATTTTGATAAATTAATAAAACTAAATTGTTTTGAGCTCGTACAATTTTATGTCAAAAGTTGCAAATTTTGCAAATTTTGGGTGGGAATTTGAGGCCAAGATCCCAAATTTTGGGTTTCGAAATCCCAAAGCGCACTTCAGGAGAGAATGCGACGGTTTACGGGGTGGGAATTAAAAGTCTCAAATGAATTCCACTGACGAATGTCGTGAGATTTGGAAAAAATTCAAAAATTGACAGGAAATAACAGGAACCGCCAAACCCTGAAAACTCCTGTTCCTTCTTTTCTTCTCATTTTTTGGTCTTTCACTTTCATTAGCAGAAATTAAAAGTTGACTGCTCCCTTCGGACGTCCTGGCGAGCTCTTCCTAATCTTATCTCTTCCACTTTTTGATTACTCATCACTATTGTTTTGTCAAATTAATTAACGTGAAACGCTTTAAACATTCCGATCCCTAAGTAATGTCAATTTAATTTCTTACTACTCACATTCCGTTAGGAGTTGTTTTCTATTTATTTGGTAATCATGGCTCGACGTCCTGGACCTGGACAAATGGGGGGAGGCGGTCCTTATTCCACAGCTAAAGAATATGATCATCTGTTCAAATTACTGATAATAGGAGACAGCGGTACGTGAGTTTTCATCCCTTTTCGTGTGTCTCAACGGTATCATTATTGAAGACCAACTCAGGTGTTTCTTTGAATAATTGCTCCCATTTTATATTCTAGGTGTGGGGAAGAGTTCTCTCCTAGTCCGGTTTGCTGATAACATGTTCACACCCAATTACATTACAACGATTGGCGTGGACTTCAAGATTCGCACCCTGGTAGTTAGTGGACAGAAGATTAAATTACAGATTTGGGATACGGCAGGCCAGGAACGGTTCCGAACCATCACAGCAACGTAAGTTCTAGTTATTCGGGAGAAAGGGGTTGCTAAATGTTCTGGTTTTATGGTTTATTTTTCCAGATATTACCGAGGGACGCATGGGGTGATTGTAGTCTACGATGTCACGAATGGTGATTCCTTTGCCAATGTCAAGCGGTGGTTGCATGAGATTGAGCAAAACTGTGATCACGTCTCCAAGATCCTGGTCGGGAATAAGAATGATGACCCTTCCAGAAAAGTTGTCCTAACTACAGACGCACAGAGATTCGCCAACCAAATTGACATCCCCCTTTTCGAGACTAGTGCAAAAGATAATATCAACGTACATGAAGTGAGTTCGTTTGTATTTGGTGTTCCTAACTAACGTAGAAACGTTCTTCTAGTTCTGCATTATATGCTTAATTACAAATGGTTTTCTATTCTTGCAGATATTTATTGAAATTACGGAACAAGTTATTCGAAGTAAAAACCGGCAGATCTTAGATGAGCAGGAACGGGAACGAGAGACTGTCAAATTAGCTGAAACGTCAGGTGGAAAATCCGGTAGTAAGTCTAAGAAATGTTGCTAATCATAATCCATAGTTAAAACAAAAACAAACAAAGTCCTTTACCTTTTATGAACTAATCAATAAAATTCCAACCGTTTTGTTATGAGTTTAAATCAACAGGTGGGTGGTCCTCTGGTTTTCTTTCATAAGAATAACGGAGGATGGACTCCTCATCCATTTATTGAAAAATAATAATTTGTAAGTACATAATAGTAGTAAGGGCTTCATTTTTCCTTCCAAAGTAATTAAGCTAAAAAAATTAGTGGAGACAAACCCGGGATGGGTATGGAAATGGGTTTGCAGTTGGAACAGGATACAAGTGTAGTTCATAGATTATTAGAAAGGTCATCTGAAGTCGCGGGATGGGACTTGAGATCAGTGAATTGCGTTCCTTTACTGGGCCTTTGCACGTCTCGCCCGATTAGCCCTTGCCTTGAGCCACATTTGATGGATTGTCTGATAGCATAAGTTGGACATGTAGTTGGGGAAGAAGAATTGACCCCAGCTGACCCCAAATAACTGAATGAGCAAAATTCAAACC
Organism: Anurida granaria; assembly: GCA_034694825.1. Lineage (NCBI taxonomy): Eukaryota > Metazoa > Arthropoda > Collembola > Poduromorpha > Neanuridae > Anurida > Anurida granaria. The sequence continues at coordinate 8,035 of JAQIWD010000054.1, forward strand.
AAATTAATTAAGCCAATCACTAATTGAGTTATGTTAATAGAATGCTTACCATGACCCTATGTGGTGGGTATGCTGCGGATCTTTTCTGGAGTCCAATTGTTTTCAGTGCCACTTGCGTGTATTCCGTGGCCGAGGGAGCGGTGTAGGACGAGACTCGGATTCTGCTCATGTTGGTAGCCACGTATCCCGGAAGGACACTCTGGACAATGATCCCTTTGTCGGCATACTCTGTGGCCAAGTCCCGAGAAATCTTGTCCATGAAAGACTGAAAAGAGTGAAACCATGAATGTCATCACTACCAATTCTGGGGTCACGTTAAGACTGAATGAGAGGAGAGCGAGCATACCTTGGTGGCACCATAGACGCACATGAGCGGGGTCGGAGCCACGGCTGCCAGGGAGGCCATGTTGACAACAACGCCCCTCCCTCTCGCGGCCATTTGTGGCATGCAGACCCGCATCATCATCGTCACCGAGACGACATTACAATTAATAATGTCCTGACACAACTTGTCTCCGTTAGGCATGTCCAAGAAGTATTCGGGGTAGGGGTAAGCCATACCCACATTGTTGATGAGCGTACCCACTTCGAGGTCTTGGATCTCTTGACGAATCTTATCATAAATCTCAATCCCTTGAGTAAAATCAATCGGGATCACTTTCGTCTTCACTTTGAATTCTTCCTCTACACACAGAACGAACGAAGGGGGTTAATTCCAAAATTCCAATTTCTATTTTAACCCTACCAATTCCTTACCAATTTCTTCTGCTACCCTCTTGAGCTTGTCCAATGACCGACTTATCAGAACCACATTTATGCCCAGCCTTGCCAACTGTTAGAAGGGGCAAGAGAGGGAATTGCAAAATTAGATTGACCGACGCCATTTTGATTTTGTTGTAGAAATTACCTCCTCTGCGTATGCCTTTCCAATACCATCAGTTGCGCCAGTGATAACTGAAAACCGGAGAAAATAGAATTAGTTTTGGGATGTAAATACAAACAAGTATATTAGAATCGAGGTTATTTTTGACCGGAAAATATTGGGGCTCGATCGGTTCCAGAAATTATGCAAAATTTTGAAATGTTAAGTAACTTTTATTTTCCTTTAGATGGGGAGCCAGCCATGTTATTTGAAGTCATTGAAGTGTTGCGGAAATTGGCGTTGCGTCACCCCTTCAGTCCGCGTCGTAATTCTGATTTGCTAAATTGTAATTTTGACAGGAGCTGTTTTCGTTATTCGTGTTCGCAGTGACGACGCAAACAGAGGGATATGAGGCGCGTTCAATTCTCACAGTTTCACAGGTATTCATGTTTACAGATTGGGAATTGGAATGAAGGTGATGGTGGTTTTTGGGAAATGTAATTATATGAAGAAAGCTTCTATACTCCAATGCCAACAATGAGTGAACGGGACATCCCCATTATTCAACATTTTGCAATCAGTTTCTCTCAGCCTTTGGCAAACAATAACGACGTGGCTGAAGGACCCAAATTCTAAGTGGTTTCTAAAATCCATCAAAATTAGTTTCGGATCTTCCATCTTCTTCCAAGAAATCAATTTATATGGAGCAGGGTTGCTGGAAAGGATTTCATCAGAGATTTCCACTCGCTTTTGTAAAAGTGAAACTGGAATTCCCAGCAATTGCTTCAAGGTTGACCCGTTAAGGATTCGCTGAATTGCAAATTACTTCGCTAGAAATAGGGTTTTTAATTTGAGTCCTTCTTGCCTCGCAAATTCCCATTAGCAATGGCAAAAAAAATTTAAAACTCGCGTGGAAGCGCAGACAAGTCCCACCTGCCTTCATAAAAGTTCACATCCAATAAAAGTAATGGAAATAGTTTAAGGGTCTTAAGTTTCATTACTTCTGAGATTTGAATCGTGAGAACTTACCTCCCCATGCTCCCATTTTCCTTAGGTCCGCATACTGACCGATAGCTTGACCCAGCCATGTGTTGTATATCACTTTGATTAGCTCGAGTCCAAAGTAGAGGACGATGAAGGTAGTTATGGCCAGTCCAGCCCATTCCAGCGTATTCAAATTAAAAACTGTAAAACCCTTGATCGCTGCACCCCATGATAGAATCATGACCACCGCAGTTCCCAACTTGTTGTAACTTTCCAAAGCTCCTCCACTCTGCCGGGAACAAAATGGACTTTTTGCCCTGTTTCCTGTTTTAGCCCTAGTGAGTCTTCCAAATCCAAAGAATGAGGCCACGAGCCCTTCTGGGTCAAATGAGGACTTGACACGTAGTCGACGGGGGATGAAGAGTCAGTTGAGAAACTTTAGGAAGAAGAATAAGAACTTGAAACTCTCCCTTTTGGTAAGAGAAAGGTAAATGACAATAGGCAGAGAACACTGAAATCCACCTGGTAAACGACTAACTTAGGGTGGTAAGTCCCAATGTATGTACGAATTCAGAATTAAAATGAGAATACACAAGTAGAAGGAAGGAAGGAAGGGGGTGAAGTCGCCGGTGGCAAATCCCTTCTGACCATATTCCACCAACCTTGGTCATCTCCTGTCGTCTTAGACAAACGGGGACACAGGATATGGACTCATCCTTATAAGAATTTAGCGAAACATTAAAATAATTGTGCATCTCATAACCTCTTCTTCATCTTCATAATGAGAATTCATTTCTATGCCTCCGTTCCGTAGGATCAAGTTTCAACAATGAAGGCTTAAAAGCATCCAAAAAGGACAATAAATCGATCCTGTGATTACTCTTGCGATTTGAGTCTGTCCAAGTAGCTTTACAAAGTTTGCCATAATTGAGCTCAGGTGTCAGAAATCCCAGGAGGATTAGGCAAATTTTTGCTATTTCACGTAGCTGTCTAGTGATGGTGGAAAATGGCAGGTGAGGAACGTGGACTGGAACGAAGGGAGTACGTTGGACCTTGACTTTAATTAAGACCATTTAATTATCAAGGAAAAAATTATAATGTCATTATTACACCTTGGTCTAAAGAAGACGGGGCGGGGGCTCCTCTGCCTGTCAGTGACGTCAAGCGTTTGATGGAGAATCCAACAACGTTTTTCTTAATTGTCGTCACAACTGTGTATCTTGGAACAAATCGTAAGTCTGAATTTGCCAAAAGATTTTGCATGGAAATGTGAATAGGAATGGTGACAGAAATACGAGCGTCCTTTTGTTGTTTGGAACAAAAATGGTGTACACAGGGAGTGTCCCCCCCCCCAATATTTCAAGTAAATGCAAGTTCATTTTAGATTTAAATCTCTGTGACGAAAATATCCGCATCCGCATCCCTTTTCTTATAACCACCACCACCGGGAGCGTCCCTGAGAAAAGTAAAAGTGGAACTCTCTCTCCGACAATTTGGCAAGGTCATCCATTATTCATTCCACAGATCTGGTCAATTGTCCGCAAGCACCAAATTCTTCCTTTTCTACTGCCGGGTAACTTGATCAGATCTGGCTTTGATCTTGGGAAATTTGACATAAGAATGAACCAATGGTCTAAGACGTGAGAGGAATTTACATGAAAGGAGAAATTTAATTCATGATTGGCGGAATCCAGCATCATCACTCCTGAATTAAATGGTGTCAATGGGTTCCTTCCAAAACTATACACAAGGGGTAAGAAACTGACATGATGTTCCTTGCTTGCGAGTAGACAAAAAAAATAAAAGTCATTTCCCAAGACCTCTAGGAATTTTACCTGGTTCCGCCTGAGTGTTCAAATATTGGATCAAATATCTTGGAGAGAGCTTTGTTTTCCTTCCACCAATTAAGTTTAAGGTCCTGCTAAGGTTAAATTTTCTTATTAGGCTATACTACTAGGGTCTAATAGTGTTTATGGGAGTCTCTTGGTTGGATCGTGGGAACTTGATGATGTGAGATTGCCATACACCCATTCCAAAGGCGCGGATGAGTCAGAGATGAAGATGGATTTAATGATTCCCAATTTGTATTCCCTTCAAACGGAATCTGCAAAGACAATCCCGATGATGATGATGTGGTACTCTTTAAAACATCTACGCTTATTTCCATATCTTCCTTCTGACTTTAGTGTTTATAGAGTCGCTGCTGGCACATGCGAGGTGGGGCTATGGGTAAGGAAGAAGGAGAAAAGGCCTTTCACCACACAAGGGAACTTTCACCCATCGCAGGAAGAGACACGTCATACCCACCATGCACCAGGCGAATTAGTCATCCGTCATCCCTTTTTGCTTTGTCAGCTCCAGCAACCCCGCAGTATCAATTTTAAGCTCAGTTTTGCCATTTCAGTTAAATCAGCACAACCAGTGCACTGTCAGCCCACCAGCACTTTACCGGACGCTGATGTGGAGAGTACACTTTAATAGGCAAAGCAGCACATCTTGATTTCTTTTAATTTTCATTCAATTGCTTCCAACCTTCTGCATTTTCTTTTTACCTTTTACGGAATTCATCACTACTAACTACTTTCCCCGAATTTGTTTCACCCATCGCCCCATTTTCCCAAGTGAAAAGTGTGTGTAAAAGGGCGTGTGCTCCAGCCGCACTTTGAGTAGTACCTGCTCTTGAAGGTAATTAATTGAAATATTTCATAAAGAAAAAACTAAAGTTGGGACATGAACTTGCTCTGTTAGTTGTAGATAATAGATGCATTTTGACTTTGTAGGAACGACGGAGCTCATTTATGCGGGAGAAAGTCTAGTAATGAATTTGCCTGCTGCCCTTTTCCGCTCTTCATCTCACGGTTCTCCAACCTCATCGCTTCTTAGCACGAATCAGCCCACCACCATGTTCATTCAACGATATTAGTTAAAGTTTTGGGGTGGAGGAAATAATGGCCCGTAAACGCTACGAAACTGCATTTATCCCTGCATCAAATAGTCCCTCCCAATACCCTGATGTGGATTCTCTCCTCCTCTCCATTGATTCCTTTTCCATTCTGGACAGAACAGAAGTGGATCAGAGGAATCGGCGGACAGAATCCAAGGAATCCCTTCCCCATCATCGCTGGAGAAGTAAAAGTGTCAACCAGGATTTTTTCCTGGATGACTCGGTCGCCATATCACCCCCATCCTCAGCAACGTATCAGAAGGGTCTTTCTGGACAACCGGAGATGACCCCCAAGGAACAGGGTAGTAGCATCTGTAGCTGCCGCATTTCAAAATCCATTCTGGAGACAATAGCAACCGGACATTCCCGCTCAGCATCACCAGTCCGGAAAATCCCGATCTCCTTGTCAGAACCGCTTCATCCACGGAGGCATTTCCAAATTATGAAGTCCTATGCCTCGATTCAGAGCAGCAGTGGTTGCAGCACCAACAATTCCAGCTCACCGGTCCCAAGTGAGGGCCAAGGGACGTCTGTCCACACTGGGCGGAAGGCAACCCCAAATACACTCCAGTACTCCAAGGGGCCAAAGGTCCTGACCATCATGAAACTCAATTCCAACAGTTCCCTCGACTCCATAGACTCGAATGAGTTCAAGCATTTAGAAAAGGGAGGTGGGCCGAGACCTCTTCCCCCTTGTGTGCTTTCACCGATTTCGGATAAGAGCCCACTCGAACCCATGGCCTTGGCTAGTAAGAACTCTGGACCGGGAAAGGATTTTAGTAGGGATTATGGATGGTCACATGGGGTCACTGGGATGAGGAAGTACCCCGTGCAGGCCAATGCGGAACAACTCGCGAATCTTCCTTGGGAAATGCCAAAGTTGAAGCGTAAACTTGCTCTGTTAGTGGATTCAGGAATTTCCTTGGATTCACAAGGGAGTCGTGATCCTGAGCCTGGGCGATGGCTCCTAGGGGATGTTGGCCAATCAATGACGTCCAGAACTTTCCCAAATCACGGTGGGATGGGGAAAGACAAGTCCAGTCGAAGACCAGGATTGAGTCAGGTGCTTCCGGATTTTGTTACAGCGCAAGTCACGACTGCGGAAATTGGGAAATCTGCTCATCCCGTTTTGACCCGGCGATCTGAGAATGACGAAGACGCTGATGACGTCCCTCCCTCCTTTCAAGCCCCGCCGCCTCCCGAAGCCCCGCCCACTTTGAGCTTTAAACCAGACCGGTGTAAAATGACGTTGGATTTTGGAGCATGTAGTAGGAATCGTAGGAATGCGGAATTGATTAACCCAGGGGTCAACTTGGATGGGCAGGAGTGGTTCCATGGAGCAATCACTCGAATTGAAGCGGAGGAAATCCTGAGAGTGACCAAAGAAGGCTCATTTCTTGTCCGGAATTGTGAGAGCTCCGTCTATAATCGCTACTCCCTCAGCCTAAAGTAAATTGAACTTTGACCTTGAAGTTATTCATGAGCTAATTCGCTTTCCATTTGTCAATTACCAACAGAAGTTCTCGGGGATTCATTCACGCCAGAATAGAACCGAACCCTTGTTCGGGGAAATATTACTTGGGGGAGTCTCCAGCCGAGGAGTTCCAATCCGTTCCTTCACTCGTCCTACACTTCATGGCTCATCGACTTCCAATGAAGGGAGCGGAACACGCGTTACTCAAATTTCCGGTCATTACGAATTTCCTCTAGACAAGCGAACAAGAGGTCAACTTTAGTGTCAATTCCATAGTTAAATGGTTCATATCGACGGAGGTCAAACACACAGTATACTAAAACATTTTAAAACAAAACGCCATTACAATTCGGTTGAGTCTGCGGGATGTGTCCAGTTAGAAAAAGGAATCACGGTTCTTTCTTCTCCAAAATACACAAGTATTTTTCTGAAAAAATGTCGGAGAACGTTTGTCGTTTACAAAAAAAGTCAAGCGTCGTTCGGAAATTTTAAGATAAGTGATCGTGTCAAAACAAATTTAACTTTTAAAAACTCAATCCCTTCCAATCATGCTACTCAAATTTAATTAAGAAGAAAATGACAATTGATTGAGATTCGAGAGATTCCAAATTCCAAATGAATAAAATCGTCCTGAATGTTCTTATGATGAGGTTAAACATGTGAACATTTCTAGCCAAAAAAATGACGCCACTCTAACTACTTCTGTCTTCAACAATTTCTTATTTTCCTTAACGAAGTTTGGTATTTGGAGGCATTCTATCACTTTTTGGCAGCACTAGTAAATTATTACAATTACTAAAATAAAAAAAATAAGGTACGATTTCTTTCCTTTCATTTAAAAAACACAACGAAAGTAGTTCGGGGATTATATAGTTAGGAGATACTGAAACTAGAACTCCATTTTTTCTAGTGCTGGAAATTCCTTAGCACCGCCACGACACGTGGCGCGACGAAATGGACCGAGTATGGACACTTGAGCATCAATTCCAAAATTACAAATGAAAACTACATACTGTACTCTAATCTAAGTTCTAAGTCAACAGTCTATAAGGAGTAAAACTAGGAGTAAGGAATGACGCTGGCCAAGTGTCCATGCCCCGGCCATTCGGATAGTACGTCCTCCACTTTCTAAATAAACTTAGGCTCCACTTCATTAGAATTTAAAGTAACTAGAACAAAGTTTAAAATTTTATGACCTAAACTATCGTCGTTTCCATGCAGGGTCCTGTGTTGGCGGAGTCTCATCATTAACTCCATATTTAATCCCTTCAAGGAGCCCAGTCCCAAATCCCTTTGTCCCTTCTACAATTCCAGAGAAGAGGTTTCCTTTTGTTTTGGCCGCCTGGACAATTCCGGATGACAGAATTTCCTTGGTTCCAGATACCCAGTCCACTGCTGTCCCCACGGTCTGGGCCACCCGCCCACTCACGTCCCCCAGGATGTCAAAGGCAAAGGGCAGCGTACCAGAAAGGCTCGTCTTGGCAGCTGCCAGGGATGCGACGAGGTTAGATGTCACGTGGAGCAGCCCTCCAGCCACGTCTCCAAACGTTTCTAGGAGTCGCTTGAGAACTAGGGCCCCTGATCTCACGGCCTAAGAAGTCAAAACATCAAGTTAAGCTATGTCAAGTTAAAGTTGAAGTTTAAGGATTTCGCAACTGATTCCCAGGTCTTTCATTTGCACCCATTGTACTAATGGGAAATGGGACAGCAAAATAAAGAGTCACTGATACTGGTTGCAATTGGTGACTAACCGCGTTGCGTCCTCATATCCTCTCTTTGGAAAGATGCTAAGGAGCTCTCAATTTCATTGTTATGTCGAGCAACGCCACGCATATCCGTCTCCCTTTGCATCCCGTTGAGTAACATTGCGAATCTTAATGAAAATACGTACATATGAATAAGGAATTGCGTTTACGTTTCCTACCTCGCAAATGCCCAAGTTTCAGTGGAGCAAATAAATAACTGAGGCGTAAAGACACACAGGAATTAAAAAGACTTAAAGTTTAAGCTCAACTTTGATGGGGAAGGAGGTTAGAAGTGGGCTTTGCCAACACAACAATTACTTAACATTTCCTAAGCTTCTTTGCGATTCGGCTCAACGCACTTTCTATATTTGCTTCCTCCCATGAGTGACCTTCCTTGACCTGGCGCAGAAACCCAAAAAGTACAAAAGTCCGACTGGAACTTACGATAGGAACACTCTTGGCTGCCTGTTGTGTCACGCCAGCCGCGGCGTCCGTTGTTTGAGCAAACGTGTCTGCAGCCCCGACAATGAGGGGCTTGAGAAGCGATAGGGCCAAGTTGGGCAACCCTAGGATAAGTCTGATGACCTGCCCAAAAACATTTCCAGTTGTCCCACCCACACTCTTCAAGTTGGTGGCAATGATGTCACCGGGTCCAAGAGCATTCGGGCCGTATGGTGGTTCCCGGTAGATGGCAGGGTTGGGAAGGTTTGAGTACTCAACCCCCTTAACCCCAACAGCGCTCAATTGATCCTTCTGGCATGGGCAGTTCATGATCTTGTCCAGCATTGCATTCCCGGTCATGTACTGACGAGCAATTCGAGGAGAGCTGGAAACGACGGATGAAGATTCGGAGGACGCTGAGGCGATGAGGGAGGGTGGTGTCGCTTTGACTTTGGCATTTATTCCTCCAGAACTTCCCGACCCGAAATTATCAGGAATATTTAGGGAACGGAGCATGTCCGTCATGTCCTCATCCTACCAAAATTCAAACACAAATTAAAGTACTCTTATTGGTACGGGGAAGGAAAAGCAGCCAAGATTCCAATTAGTGAGCAATAAATCACAAATTTGTACAGGACAGCACAGTCTCGTCGTCAGACCAGAGGTGTCAAAAAATAAGCGTGTTAGAACTAATTAGTTTCCTGGCGTTTCAATTAGTCATTTTGTAGGCAAAGAATCACATTGTTCAATAAATAGAAAGCCGGTACCACCGTCATCCCTCAAAGTCTGACAGACATGACATGTCCACTCCCAATTTCAAACATCATATTTCATTAAATTCCACCTCATTTCAACAAAGGTCAAAAGTCATTGGGATCTGTCATGAAGAATTCTTGGACTCGAGTCTCCACATTTAGGATGGTGGGATTCCAGTTTTGATCTCATGTTGCGTCTTTTCTCCTCGTGTCCCCTCTCCCTTTTTGTTGTCCAACTGTGGGAGTTGTCAACAGTTGTGCTCCAAATTCCTTGTCAGTGTTCCAAAAAGGTCAAAGGATTCGTCAAGGTTAGGGCGGTTGGTGCTCGTGGATAAAGTAAACTTAAGTTGGATTAAATTGGTTGTGCTTTGTGTAAATGGTTGTGTAAGGAAGAGGGAAAGCGAACTTTTGGCCTCGGATGACATAGACTTACGATTCTGGATTGAGCAGTTTTGGCTTCAGTTTCAGGTTTCCCCGTATCCCCTTCCTCCTTGACCGTTGAAGTCTGGAAGAGGAGCGTGTCATCTGCTCGACGGAGCCTTGGGGCAAGTTCTGACTGTGACAGGATGTCATTCTCAATCTTGCTAACTGTGGATGTGCTTTCCGAGTCATATGGCACTGGACCCGTCTGGACGGAGAGGACGAGGAGGGTCAACAAAGGGAGGATCCTACCCCACTGCATGGCTCAACAGGAAACTGCAAATATTGTGACATTGAGAATGGCTGCTGCTGTCGCTGGTGGGAATTTAGGACATGCATTCCCAAGGGCTGAGACTTAACTAGCAAGCAGAACACAAAAGATTTCAACCCGGTGACACTCCCTTTCAAATGACCTGCTTATGCAATTGGATGTAAATCGGACACCGTGGAAATTTTCTCAAGGACGCTCATCCTCAGCACACCTCCTCGATCATTGTATCCCACTACAACCAATTTTGCAAACACTACAAAAAATCGGTGCACTTAAAATGTGATAATTTTTTCCTACGTAGTGTCCATTCATACATACAAAAACTGGACTTGTTGCGCACAGATGCCGTGGGAGGGGAGAGTAGCAAATGTAAACAGTCTTCAGACTTTTCAAATTGCAATCTTGCAATTGCAATTGGCAAATTGGCAAAAACCCATTGGGGTACTTGAACAAAGGACAAGTACAGTAGACCTAATTCAGCAAAAACGAAATTGCAAGGCGACCACGGGTAGTTAGTAGCACAATGGTCGCCCCAATGGAAACTCCCAAAAGAAAGGGAGAGGAAGGCGGAGGCGTGTGATAATTTTAAGGATTAAAAAGTGAACTAGTTTGTCTTGAGTTGTTATGTCGATGTGATAATTAGAACGAGAGGATCATGAATCATGATTATTGAAACCAAAAAAACGCAGTGGGGAATGGGGGTGATGATGGGGGATAGGAAAGTAACACCGCGGCGGTTGCATAATCCCCCCCCCCCCACACATTCTTACAACTATGAATGCAATTCTGTCTCATCCAAAATGTGGAAAAGTTAATTGATTGCGACACCCTTTGGGAAGACTCCTACGGATAAAAAAAAATCTACGTACCCGTCGCTCATTGCATTAATTCGCGATGAGCTAAATGTGAATCGTAAAATATAATGGTAGCATAGTTTCATCAAAGGATTCCGCCAGCCAAACCATTGTTGTTGTTCTTGTACAATTTTAAATGTTCATTCTTAATTTGGTGTAATTGGGGATAATGGAAGAAGTTTTAACATGACATGGATTTCCCTCTTCGGAGTAATAAAAAGTGAAGGTGTCATGAAGATGTCTTCATGACATGAATTTACATTTTATATGATAAAAAATGGCACCTTGGAGCATCATCATCCCCACTGCAGCACGTCGGCTGCTCCAGTTTTCTCATCAAAACGTTTTTGCCCCACGTTGCACTTGCGCAAGACCCCAAATAACGTCAAACATTCAAGCTTCTGCAGTTTGCGTTCTGGAGAAGGTTGGCAAAAACAATGAATGCAAGCTGCAGTTTGGGTAAAATGAAGCAGCAAACTAGTGGAGGATCAACCCAATCGATGACCAGATCGACCTAATTTCTTAATTGGGATTTGGGATTTCCAATTTGTGGCCCTTAATTAACATTCGTCCCTTGGGGTAGGAATTAGTTTTGCAGTTGCTAATAATGGGGTGGTTATAAATGAACTCATGAAATCAATCATGTATTTTTAAACGTGATATGATATGATTATGCCAAGATGCACTTGCAGGGAGAGTGTTGTGGCGTTGCGTTGTTGTGAATACTAATTACTACTACTGACCTAGTTGTAGGATTTGTGGGAATCTCATTCAATGATCGCAAAATGAATTCAACGCAAAAAATGCAAAATCGAAACGTTGGCGAACAAAATTCGCTACCAACTTCCTGTTAGATGTTTACAACCTTTAAAAACCGGAATTGGGTGAAAGAATTTTACTGAAAGGGCCTTGCCCACTTGACGTAAGGACCACCATCACTGATTCCTGAGAAACTGCTTCTTGCATTTTGCAAGGTGTCAAAATCCCACTAATACTGACCAAATAATTTCATTTTAAAATGATCAACAACAGAGAGGGACGTCACACATCCCAATCTTTACATTTAATAAATTGCAAATTTCACTTTCTATTTCCTCTTGTTAGTCTACCTGGTGGTGGTGGTAGTGGGTGAGTCAATGATCATCCCATCTGGCCACCCTTGGTACACCTTACCTACTTGTCGCAAATATTTTGGCAATTACGATCATCTCCCTACCTTTACAAATTTACAATTTTACAACTACCGTCCGTCGGATGATGACACTCAATTATGGGACTAATCCTCAGTTACACATTCCCAATTGCAATTTGGAAAATTTCACAAGCCAGAAGATCTTAATTTGGGTACTTACTAGGCAATTTGTGGATCCAAACAAATTAAACAAATTGATGAATTGGCTTTGAAGTTTCAAGAAGCTTTCAGAAATCTTGGCATCAAACTTTGGCTTTGCTCACCAAAACTGTTTCCGTCACTTTAAATTTTTTGACTGACGCTCCACGCCGACTAGACTGAGGAACACTGGTTTCTTTTAATTTCTTGACCTGCGTTCCAAATAAACTGTGTCAGACTGTTTCAACAGAGATTCTAGAATGCCGGTAAGTTGGGAGACGACGAATTGAATCTGATCCTCTCGGATGCTCTTAACTTTAAGAAATAAGACAATTAAATGAGTTTCCATGTTATATGACATGAGAGTGGCCTTGCTATTATGGTTGCTGAACATTATCAACTTACTAACGTAGGAAATAACGTAACGTTTTAGGCTCCTCGTCTGAGGTATCCCCCCTTTGGTCAACACTACGTAAGGGGGCACAACAAGGCACTTACGTACGACGGCGTGGCTTTGCGGGACAAAAATGCGAGTTGGGGGTATGAGATGGAAAGTTGGACGCTCTCTCTCCATTTTGTTATTTCAACTATTACCTCAGATGGTTGTTTTGTATTGTAGCATGCAAATCCGATGTTAATTGCTAATCAACATCTTGGAAATTAATTTAATGGAGTTATATTACGGACGGTGATGATGATGATGGTAACTGTTATTTGATGCACAAAAATTACAAGATTCCCTTTCCATTCATTACTACCTCACTTTCCCACCTCCCTGAATTGAATCTCTTACCTTATTGAAACAAAAAGCCTATCGCGGACCATCCGTCGTCCGTCATGTCATGTCATGTCGCTTCTGACGTCGTCTTGTCGCTTGGGGGGGGGGGGTCACTGTAGTGCCGGGATAGAACGTGTCCTAGAGAGTACTAGAAGTGAGTGAGCGACATCGTCTGAGATCAAGGGCCTGTCACCTGTCACGTGTCAAGAAAACGTGGTGAGTGGGACTCAACGTCACCACAAAATTGACGCGGCGCTTGCGTCCAAACTGACAACAAAATAAGATTCTCAAATGCAGATGAAGAATCATGCGCTTGTGGTGGTGATTTAGAAGCGATTAGCCAAATTTTTTTATATTCCAAACTACGGATTTTTTCAAACAATTTTTTTTTTTTGCAGGTAATGCAATATCTCAAATTGCACGATGGGCTCGTGGCCAAGTTTTTCTTGACAACAATGGAGTACTAGCAACGGACTTGTTGGTACTTGATCGCCGCCGCCACCGCCGCGCTTGCTGCGTGCTAACATGAAATCAATTCACGGCCTCGACAACTTTCTTTTCCCTTTCTGCCGCATCATTCCCCAGACACGAAGAATCATGCCAGAATAACCAAAAAATCCCAACAGGAACAACAAGATGTATTGGTCTACTCGTGATCATCTTACTGGGAACAAAAGGGATTGGAAGAAAAGCGAAAACGGAAGTGAGAATGTCGTCGTAACGTTGCAAGGATCCATCGTTTGATCCTGATTTCTGATTAATTAATTAGTAACACAAAATGGGGTGGATGAATAAACAGGAAGTGGTTACGGGATTTTATAAGAGTCAATCCGACTTACTAAACGGGTTTGGCCTATAAAATTATACAACGGTTGTTCTGCACTACGTTACAATTACAAGAGAAATTTAAATAATTTGGGGTTAATGGCTAACTGAATGGAGTTTAATCGACCAAAGGAGGACTTTGACAAGCATCCAAACATATTCAGAATAACAATTAAATCAAGACAAAAAAATGAAAACAAATCGGAAGTTGATTTAACCAATCCGCAGGACCAGGAAAATGTAATTCTTCGGGGTTAATCCGAGGTCATAGCTTCCAATCATTCCCAAGACGCTTCCCCCCAGAGTTCCCTTGACTTACTCTTCTGCAATTAATTCCTTCAGCGTTCGTTTAAATTAAGGAAAAGGAAAGGAAATGTTGATTTTCTCTGTGCCTAATCGATTGCGTTTTCAAGATCCTGCGATTTTGTACAAAAATTCTTTCCTTATTAATTCCCTGAGAGTAAATTTTAAAGGAGGTTAGAGAATCCACCAAGCCAGTTACATGCATAAGGCAGTTTGTTAGTAGTTACCACCGTTTTACGTAAGGGCTCCAAATCAGGATCATGGGTAATTGACACATGTAGGAATTGTTGCATGATGATGCGGGATATCTGTCCCAGTTCACACGCTTCCTCCGCTTGCTTCCTTCACTTCCAATTAATAATCAAAGGACCTCCACTTATTAGTTATAGGGGGTATCAGCAGTGGGGTATTTTGAGTAACCTTGGAAAGTACTTTACAGGTCAGCAGGGGTAGTCTGATGTAACCAGAGTGACTTGGAAGAATGAGACATTTGCCCCTTGCGGAATCCATCATTCTTCGCCATTTCCCATTTCACCAGAATTTACTTCATTACCTTCCCTCTTTTTGCAAACGTTATTTGCAAATGTAATTAGAGCTAAATAAATAATTAGAGCAAATGCAATTTTATTAATCCCGATTTTCTGAAAAAAAAAATGGAAAACGGAAAACAAGCGCTGGCTGAATTGAATCTTTGCACATTTTTTTTTTTGCAAGATAAGATCAGTTAATTGACCTCATTGAGTGGGTAAATGTCACAATTCGTAGGCAAAAGGAATTGGATCCACATTTTGCGCCAATAATTTTACGTCGAGTGACCTTACGAGATATGACGAGAGAAAGGTGTGGGTGACGGGTGACGCCTAAAACCTGAATATCAGAAAAGGCAATGCCGCCTGTCATTTGCAGTTTCTCATTTAACTTCGATTTGCGAATCGAGAGTAAATTAGTAAATCATAAATTAAGAAAAAAGCAAACGTCTTTTTAGCATTGCAACCTTCACCTCATTGACAAAAGTAGGCATGACACGTCCACACTGCAGCATAACATTCTGAACCTCTTTCTAAAATAAGTGTCTCACCACATGGTGGTCTAAATTGAGTGTATAGAAATAATAGTTTTATTTTTTTTTAGACTCTGATTACTAGAGAATTCTATCTTAGTGTAGTCGGAGATGATCAATTATTTAGTCTTTAAATCATTTAAGAATTCTTAATTATATAACTTAATTCCTTATTAATACTTCAAAAGAAAAACATAAAAGGGAGGGGGTGGGTCAGGCTCTAACAATGTCACAGTAGGGCTTGTCACTTAACCTAAACTGGGGTTTCCAATAACTAATTTAATGTTGGAAAGGCCTTTGTTGATTCAACCCTTTCTCAAGGCCCTTCCTCGTCAGTAAGGGGTTCATAGGCAGGATGAGGTTTGGACGGGGATTTCCCTGAGTCTCCGCATGGTGACCTTGACCTCTCATATCCGGCGTCCTCCTTCTCCACACCACCAGACTCGTCAATAACCATCGGAATCGGACTATCCGTCCCAGCCAGACTCCGGACCACCTTCTCCTCCTGAAACCACAAGACAAAGGATTGTAATGACCTGGACAAGAATTAAACCAGCGCACAACTTACCTTTACTCCTCCTCCGCCAACCTCCCGATGATTCTCGGGATGTGAATGGGGAGAGGAGTCACTTGATGTTGGTGGGACGGTGGGTGGGAGGGTGAGGGAGGAGCCACCGGGAGTTGGGGTATTCGTACTACTCACGACTGAACAAGAAGTGGTGGTGGAGGGAAGTGACTGAGTAGCATGACCTGATGTGGGTTGGTTCGTCTCCAGCCCCACCATGACCCCTCCCTCCTCTCCGCCGCCCTTTTCCTCCTTGTTCTCCGTTCTCATCACTTCCATAATCCTGTTCTTAACATAGTCAAGGGGGGAGATCCCCTCCCGCGGTTTGCTTTTGTTCGGATGCTGCCCCGGGGGATCACCACGGTCACGCTGGTCCGTCAACGTCAACTCAGTCGACGCCTCACCAGAGCTGCAAGAGTTAGGACATGAGAATTGTGATTCTTAAACAGGGGGAAAATGAAGGATAAAAAGGATGAAGCACTTTTAGTAGGCCAAATAGAATCCATATAGGATAAGTATAAGTTTTCTTATATAATTTTATTTTTTTTTGTATCCAATAAGTGACGACTGACTCTAGCTGAGTTCAAAAGTCATCTGAATAGAAGCTCTTTTTCTCGTCAAGTAGCGTAGTTTAACCATCACCTTACCCAAGTAAAAAGGAAATTTCATAGACAAGGAAACCTAGCATGTCTGTCAACTTATTAGCTAAGAGTCTATTGAGTTTTTCATTTTATGAAAAAAAAGAAAAGAGTAAGTGAGTGAGTTAAAAAAAAAGAGAAAAATGCGTTCAAAAAGTCAAAATAAAAATCTCACTAGCTGAAGTTGGACTCTTTTGAAGGTGCAGACAGAGGGCGGGAGTGTTGTTGTTGGAGGTGTTGCTGCTGCTGTTGTTGTTGATGTTGTTGGTCAACTTGAACCACTCGTATGATGGATCTTTCGTCTGAGATTTGTTGTTGTTGCTGCTGTTGTTGCTCTTTCTCATGCTGGAGAGCACGGCGGAGTTTCCAACTAATGTACGGCCCAACATCCTCTTGAGTCTTTGGATGGCCGGAGGTGACGTACTGATGTTGTTGAGGGCCAGCAGGGTGTGAGACGGGCACAGTCACCTTCTGGAGTCCACTTACCGACGTCACCGACGCCGCCGCTGCAGGATTTGGGTGCCCGAGAGATGAACCTTTCCGAGAAGCATAATCTTTTGAGATTATCAAGTCAATATGATCACCCCAAGTCCCACCTACGTCATAAATCCCAACCAACATCACATTAAGCGACTACCCCAACATGCTTCTTTTAGAAACTACACGACTAAAGCGGACTACTTGGGTGCGAGCACACTCGCAAGGGGTAAGGATGAAGAAGGAGAGAGGTCTGAGGTGACAGGGGTGTAGGGGTCTAGCGCATAGGAACACATGCTAAGGGGATGTTATGTACCTTGAGGGTTTCGGTGTTGCTCAATGATGTGACCTTCGTCCATCCGCATGTCATCATTTGCATGTTGTTGTGGTTGTTGTTGTTGTTGCTGCAGTTGTGGACGTTCCATTCGCTGGTCCATCTGGAGCAGCGGAGGTCGCGTCGGTGACAAGTGAGTCTGCTGAGAGGGATGACCAACTCCAGAGGGTTGGACGCAGCGTTGGAAAGAGGCAAAGAGGCGGTCACCGGTTCGTGAAGACGGAATCGGCGACTGGCGGTCATGCACTGAGGGTTGGTTAATTTGGTGTGTGATGATTGCGTCAATGAGGGAAGCGGCAGTCAGCGTCGCATCTTGTCCTTCCCGAGCGTATCGTGCTTCTGCCTCCTTTCGATTTCTAAACGTAAATTATTACAACGCCAATTAAAACTAGTTCAGACCATTGACCATTGAATTTTTCTTTTAATTCAGCCAAGGATATTCGCTTTGTGATTATTTATTACCTTGAGGGGTCATGTAAGTTTTGCATCAATGATCCTGGATGAGTTGGTCCCCTTTGAATTTGAGGTTGCTGGGGATGGGGCATGCTCAGTCGGCTCCTCTCCATCTCCACCATACTCTTTCCCAAACCCTCTCGTGCGACGTCCACTAATTTAAACAAATCCTCTTCCTTCGGTAAGTCTAATCACTAAGACATTTTACATTCAACTACTTACCCCTTGGGAACCCGAGACGAGGTCGAGGGTCATCCTTTGGAACAGGCAAACTTGGTTGTGCTGCTGCAATATCAACCAGAGACGCAAAGGCGTCATGCTGTTGTTGGTATCTCCCAGTTTCGGGTTTCATTGTAGGTCCTACAAAAGAAACTCGTTGAATTAAGCCACTCTTGTGTAAATTATTACAGTAATAATTAACTTACTGTTTGTATTTGTTCTATGAATGACGCCTTGTCGTTGCTGCTGGTGATGTTGGGGCGGAGTCGGTGACTGTCTGTATGATGGGTGTTCATTTCTTGGTGGGAGAATGTAGACGGGATGTCCATGATGTCCAGACTGTGGGACTTGAGATTGTTGTGGTGGTGGTCCTCTCTTGTTCATGTCCATCCGGGGTGGCTGCTGTGATTGGTTCTGGAGGTGGGAAGGGTGTGGTTGTTGCATTTGCTGTGACGTGTAAAAGTCATTGATGATGATTTGTCGAGAGGAATTGTGCTGGTCAGCTGAGTATGTCGACGCATGTGTGGTGGAGAGTGGAGGAGATCGATGCCCAGACGGAGATTTCTGGTTATAGAATTGTTGAGGATGGGTTCCTGCCACAAAAAAGACAATTAGTAATCGGAGACAAAACAAGACATTCAGCGTAAGGCGCGAGGTGGGAAGGGAAAGGGATTTACCATGGAAATTGTAAGATGATGCCGCAGGAGACATTCGTTTGTAGTTGTCAGGTGAGCGGTCGTACATGTATGGACTTGAGGATTGTTCTTTCCCCCTGACTTTGTCCAATGGGGTCCCATGTGTGATTGAACCTTCCTTCATGGGCTTGAGTAGACCCTCATACTTGGAGGGCATTTGATGTTGCTACATTCCATAATACATGAATAATTAAGTTAACTTCAAATATTCATCCGCATTCCTCATTCAATAAAAAATGTAATCTGCATAAGTCTTACCTGATGTGACATCTGGAGCGGAGTTCCATGCGTGATTGATCCATCCTTGAGACTCGTGTGAGGAGACACCGCCGACGGTTTCGTGAGGAGTGGAGGCGGTGGAAGTACTTTGGTAGGTTTCATCTGGCCCATTTGCGCTGGTGGTGGTTGGGGCTGACGGGCCCTGTTGCTCATTGGATACTTTGGATAGTAAACTTCTTGCCGGTTTCCATAGTCCATTGGCTGGTGGGCAGGAGGAGGAAGACCACCACTCGAGGGTGGACGCTGCCCAGAAACTTGTGGTGACGGTGTCCTCTTTTTCATACTCAAATCCAATGTTTCGTATTCATCCCGCTGAGGCGGGGGTTGTTGTTGTTGGATCACAGCATGTTGAATGTGAACCACCGGGACATTCTCCCTGCTCATCATCATTTGCGGTTGCGGCGGTGGGCCACCTCGCATCTCCGCCTTGTTGCTATAGTAGACCGGATGAGGTTGGAAATGTGGTGAGGAATGAGGGTGTTGATGATTCGCAGTGGTCATAGACTGGGAACTGGAAATTACTACTGGCGGTGGCAAGTGCCCGCGTTCCTGACTCTTCAGAATGGATTGTAGGGTAGGTGAGAGGCTCTGGGGTGGTTGACCAGCGACCGAGTGCATATTTTGACTATGATTGGACTGTTGATTCGGAACCGGGTTCTTCCGGAGTTGTCTCTCAATCGTCGCCAGCATTAAATCCTTCACTGTCAAGGAGTGTTCATGGGTCTCACCGGCTTCGGGACTTGTTGGAATACGAACGCCCGAATGTTGACCGTGTGAGTGGTGGAAATTCTGTGGAAGTTGTTGCTGCCCATGCAACAGTTGTTCCGACTGTTGTGAGTTGAGTGTGTGGTGACCCGCGTGGAGCTGATATGCCGAATTGGGCGAATCCCGGGTTATCAAGTGATAGGTAGCCTGCTGGAGTTGTTGTTGCTGGGACTGCGCATGTGGGTAGAGGGACTGTTGCGTGGTGTGTCCAAGGGTGACAGTAGGATGGATGAGTACGTGGTGGGATTGTGAATTTGGGGTGACCTCGATCCCACTTTCTGGAGATCTTATTGTCAGTTGGAGCGGTGCTTCGAGGTTCGGATTATTCGGAAGTGTCTTCATCTTCTCAATGCTGACAGGTTGAACAGGGAGTTTCTCGGGTTCCATCTCCTCGGCACTCACCGTCGCTGACGTGTCATAGTCATCCTTCTTCTCCCGGGAGTTTCGTCCAACTTCAGGTGGGATTGAGACTCCTTCATCACAACTCGATGTCGTACTACCCGATTCCTCTTCATCCGTCAAGATTGGGGGACCATCAACCCCTTTGCTTTTTCGAAATTCCTGAACAAGTCCATCCAATCCATGCATTTTCCGAAAGTTAAAGTAAAAGTTCCGACACTGGAGATCGGATTTGGAACTGATTCGATCCGACAGTTGTCTCCAATCCGTTCCAAATTCAGTCAGGGCTTTCTTCATAGTGTCAATTTCCTCTTCTGACCACCGGGTTAGGTCTGCGACAGGGTCATCTGGAGTATCCAGAGAGGCATTCGGCATCAACCGTCGGTTGATCCGATTGAAACAGGCTGTACAGCATTTTGTGACATTTGGAGGGATTTGGTACTTGGAGCAGATGGCCTCTTTGGTCTCCTCTGACAGTTCGGCCCATTTCGGTGGGAATGGGCGGAGTCTCTTTATCCGAGCCCGACGTGCAGGGCACGTGGGGATTGGGCAGTGATTGGGTTTGTATCTTCTCCGCACTCCTTTGCAACGGCAAGTTGTACAGACGCGGTCTGAGCCTGCGTGAATGTCATCTTCTGTTAGTCCATACTGCTGAGCCTGGGATCGAACCAGTGGTCGAGACTGGAGGTAAGAGTCCAGCCGAGTCTTGCAGACGACACAATTGTGTGGAATGCCTTTATCACCTGAAATCAAAATACAAGCAAACAATTTAATCCAAAAATCCTCAACAGTAGCCTTAGTGGAATAGAAATAGTAAGTTTTGGCAAAATTAGCAAAATGATTCCTGCGGTTTTCCTTCTCTGCGTAGGTCAAAGGATAGTTTTCGTGAATCCACTTCCGGTTAATTGATACATACAGTGAAGATGATGATGACGCAGGCTTGATTTGGATTTCCAGTTACAGCGGACCGTGGATAAAAGAGACATGATGTGGACGTGACGACGGATGGTTAACACTACCACGCATCAACTTCACAGACTATACAGAGGACACTGGGGATGGCTTTAATTTGTAAAATGTATTTTCTCCAGTCACGGATAAACAAGCGCAAGCTTAGGTAAAGCAACACGGAAGGGTCCAAGTCAGTCAGTCCGTGGTTTACATAATTATGAATACCACCATCGCCACTATCAAATAGCATAAAAAACCCATCTTCTCATTTAGTTCTCATGCTAGAAAATACCCTCGTGCCCGGAACGACAAAGACGGATTTACGTGGAACGGAACCTTAACAACAGCCGGATTTACATGTCATCTCTGCAAGAAAGATGACATTTATTAACCCTTAAGTTAACTCAATTTCTCATTACATCGCTATACAAAATACTATACACGTCGTGTGAGTCCAGCCCATTAAAAATAAGCTTCCGGTATCTGCAAGTCCGCCCATGTCGTTCCTAGTTATGGATGAGCGTGGAATGCTGCCAAGTATTTGAATACTGAAACTGAACGCCCAGTCCCATTCAAAGCCAAATCAGCCTATGAGAGCACATGCCAGTATAATCAGGGGCTCTTACGCAATTCATCCAACATCAATAGAAGCTGGAATCAAATTCCTATTTCTTTCTCTCCCTTCACCGATTGGGAATCTACTGGGAAACAACTCTGATCTGATTCATCCAAATAGACATGTTCCTGTTCCTTCTTGATCGCGTGGGGAGACTTTCCCTGACTCAAGTCCTTTTTAATTCAGAGAAAAGGACTCAATTAGAAGGTCTCAGTAGGCTCTCCCGGGTAGCAATTTTGTCTCTACCGGGAGAGCATTAACATGATGCTATTTTTCAGTAAATATTGACATATCCTTCCTTTCCAACGGCTTCTAGCTCCTGTTCTAAAGAATCAGAGCAACTCCAAGCGACTACCAAAGGAAACCACTTTACTTAATTACAATCCGTACTCCTCAAATATCAATACAAGTCCTCCTCATGTATCATGGGGCAATGAGAGATAATCGGGAATTTCTTCATCACCCATTCGATCCCTTAATTAAAACAATTACATTATCAAAATTTGCAATGCTTATTGGCCGAACCATAGAATCCCTACTGGCCAACCACCGTGTCAACAACGCTTGGAAGTGAATTGAAACTTAGGGTCGGGTCCGGAGGAAGCTGGAAGCGTTAGGTTAATTGGGTTTTGTTTGGTAAATGTAATTCCACTAAAATTATTTGCATGTGCAGAGGTTGAATTAAAAATTAAACAGAGTGGATCCAGGGGGTCCGGTGGGACCAGAGTAGTAGTGGGGGAACGTGAGTTTGAAAAGGGAAAAGTCAACAGTGCCTTTCTCTACCGTAGGTTTTCTCTTCTGGTGGAATCCCCGTGGGACCCCGTGTCAATCTGCTATGAAGAGTTATCTCTCACTTATTAAAAGCCATTCAACTCCAATTTCATCAACAACCCAACTAGTCCACTCCAAAAACCTCACTAATATCATACAATCTTAGCAAAGGAACCCACCAACAGTCAGTCATAAGCCACCGAAGCGTCCCAGTCGCCGCCATCGTCGTCCTACTACAACTTTCACCACTTTTCATAAAACTATAAAACTGGGAACACTTCTCCCCTCGGATGCCAGTTCCCCACTTTTCCTCAGCCAGTCCCACAAATCAGTGACCCACCAGTGTCAAGTGCCAGGCTAACCACAGCATACTTCCCAAATGGACCATCCTGATGACTCAGTGCTAACATGAAGTCTGGAGTTCATAATGGTCAAGCCATTGACCTCTCAATTAAAGCTCAAGCTGGACATCCGCTGCACTATCCCCACGATGAACCCGAGTCCCGCGCCGTAGTACTCTTTAAACCAGAGCCGAGACCTGCCTGGTCAACTCTCTGGTACCAAAGCATTTGGCCCAAATTCCCAACAGCTCACCACGGTTTTAGCCCCGAGGCAGCCTCCGCCGTCCTACCGATAAGGACACGTACCCAGCCTCCACTATCGTCAAGCACCAAGACTGTGAATGAGGATGCGGTTGGGGAGAGACTGGAAGTTTCCGGTAGCCAAAGTAATAATGACCTCCCAGAAGAAGTTCACGGGGTTGACCTCAGTCTCAGGTATTTGTGACAAAAAAAAATGGATGCTAGTGAACCTTTAAACATGTTGAAATCTATTACATGAATAATTCAATATGCAAAAAGGAATCTCCGGTGATCCGGAGATGATCCTTATCCTGGCATTATCATCAATAATAGAAAAATTCTGATTGAATTTGAATAGAAAAGAGGAGCTGCAGGTCAAGACGAAGGGTTCGGCCATAACCGTGGATGTGGCCACTTGTGACGGCCCAGTCCACTTCCAGCGTATTTCCAATCCTAACTTTGCCCTCACGGTGGAGCACCGTGAAAGCAGTAGGAGTTGCCTCTCCCACCTTCCTACCCCCACCACCACTGCCCCACCATCCAAAACCTACTTGTGTATCTACTGTAATCAGAGTTTCAAGAGTCTCTTTTGCTACCAGAAACATAAGAAGCGACACCTCAACCCCGTCTCAGTTGACATCACTGCCTCGCCCTCCCTTGACCTCACCCACACCCTCTCTGAGAATACGATCCGGACAGGGGCAGATCTGAATGTCCAATTCTTCCCTTGTAAGAAATGTGGTTCCAAGTTCCCTTCCTACTACTTTGTTCACAAGCATAAGAGGGTATGTGATATGGTCGGAGGGGATGGGGGTGATAACGATGATGGTGTTGTGGGAGTTGACCCTGCCCAATAATTACATCAAGTAAATCTGATTCTTGTCCAACTTAATCATACTGAAACTGGAAGGTAAATGGGGATTCAGACTAGGAAACCTGCTCGTCTCTTCCTCATTGTTGTCTCCTTTAGCATTGACAGACTCTTCCCCTACTTTTTAGTCCATCATAATAAAAAGAAAAAACATTCTGTGTTGAATAGTCATTAAATCTTAACCGTGTCATTGTCCTTCCCTCACTGCCAGAGACAATCAAAATTTTGGCATTCCTTCTCTGTCTCTCTCTCTCACTGTCTTGTCTACAACTTTGTAATACTGTAGTGCTAGTGTGAAGTGGGAAAAAGGAGGTGAGGGTAGTTTCCTTTTCCTAGCTATAACTAGTAGGCATTAATATTCTAGATTGAGTAATCAGAGAGTAAAAGGAGGGGGATGTGAGGTCATATAGAATGGATGGCGAATGGTGGTGGGATAATGCATAACAATAAATGTTATTTTGGTTGGGCTCAAGTTCAAGTGCTTGTCTGATTAACCTAAAACCAACGCACTCCAATTTCTATTCTCAATTCCCATCAGCCCCCATCAAGATTCTAATGAGATGCACTTAAAGTGGCGTGGTTCGGTTGGTGAGTCAGGCAGACCTGTCATGTGCGTAAGCTAATACCCACAATTACAATCAATCATCAATCCATGCCGCTCAAGAAGCACAGTTAAACACCAAGCAATTATATGTGTAACTACCAACACCACACCAATTCCTCCTCCATGAACAGAATAATCGCAATCCCAATCACCATCACGAGTGAGTAGGAGCAGGAGCAGGAGGAGGCAGAGTAACAATAAGATGAGAGGATGTTAAAGGCAAGGAATAAAGACAATTAAAACAAAAGACAAGAGGCAACAGAGGGTTAAAGGTTAAACTTAAATAAACTAACCAAGCATTTAATTGAGTATAGACTGATTGTGTGGATAAGCTTAAATAGAGTGCACGATTCAAATTCAAAGCTTAGTGTACCCGCGTCGCCTATTGCGAGTACGGACGAATTTGATTGCTGAATACCCGACAAGCAGAGCTTTATAGAAAATGCGAGTGAGCTTGAGACGAGTAATTGACGGGCCCACTAAGGTGGCTTCCCACATACCATTAAGCTCCTGGTTCTCTTCATCTGAAGTATCCGGTTCATTCTTTACCTCCTTGAGCTCATCCTTCCGCTTCTTTTTGTTTGTACACAAGTATTCTCTGGAAAGGAAATCAAAAGGTAAAAATAAGTTTTAGGGTAATGAAACATATCATATTATCTTTTGTTTCTTATGCGACTAATACGAGAAGAAATGGAAACGTAAAATGAAATGCCTTGATATGGAATAATCAGAAAACTGAATGGGGGATGACTAATTCCTTGACCTTGGGGTTGGCCGAGGGGGGAATTAAGATTAGAATAATAAAAGTTTAGAAAAAAGGAAAAGTTACGTTTTAGGGAATTAAGATTAGAATAATAAAAGTTTAGAAAAAAGGAAAAGTTACGTTTTGGGGAGTTGGAGTTGAGAGGTGATAGTAATCTCAGCTTCCGGATTCACTTCCTCCGCGTCATCAAAATTCCCGTCAGGAGCTTCTGGGTCGATTGAATTGGTCGGGTCCATCGGATTTTCGAGTGAGCCCTGATTGGGACATTCCGGAGCACCATTGGGATGATCATTCTTTTGTTCCTTCTGTAGACGGGTCGTGACACCGTTGGGCTCTTGCTTGATCGCGACTTGGAGTCCACCAGAAACGATTGAAGAAGAGTTCACTGCCCCACCCCCCGAATTGTTCGTTTGTTGATTCCGGGAAGAGCGGGTCCGAGCCCGACTCTTCCGCAGAAGTTGCCTGTAGTTGTTAGCCTTCTTGCTCATGTAGTAGTACTGGACGCAGTCCGCCACACCCTTCCGCTCCAAGTATGACTTGATGATGCCAAAGTTCTTGGGATGCTGAAGATACTTTTCTTTGAAGATATCTTTCTCTTGCTCCGTCCAGAGGTTGATGAGCTGCTTGTCCTTGTATTCTTGCATCGGCTCCTCGATGAGTCCGTTCCGATTTGTAAAGCGTCGTTTCCGGGAGACTTCGTCCAACAGAATCGGTGGGATCACAGCATAGCTCCTCATCTTCTTATTTTCCAGCTCTTGTTCCTGCAACCCGTCCATGATTTCTTCCATGTCTGCATCCGACTTTATCCGAGATCCAACTCGAGAAAATCGTTCCTTGTCCTCTCGCTGCTTCCTCAGTTCCGGGAAAATCTTCTCAAAGGTTTCCCGATTCTTGGCATCCCGGTTTCTCCGCTTGGCCGAGTTCTCGACCTTCTCCAACCGACGTGACCACTCGGCCGAGAGTTGCGTGTAGGTCGTGGTGAGGTACTCCTGTCGCCGATTCTTCTCCTTGACCTTGAGCCGGAAGTAATTTTGTAACTTGAGTTTGAATGTAACGAATTTCAACTTGTTCTCCTGATAGACTGCTGTATCTGAAGGCTGGTTGTAGAGAGGGAGCTCAACCCGGGGTCCAAGTTTATCCAGGATCTGATGAGCCTCCATGGCCTTCTTCCGGTTCTCAGCGTAGAGGGATTGGGGAAGGGAACGAATCACAGTGTCCGAAGCGACTACCTTTTCTTCCGTCTCCCGCCGAGGTTGAGTTGCCAATTCCTCCAATTCAACTTCCTTCTTCTTCAACTTGCCAATTTCATTCTCAGTCCGGGCAATCTCTCGGTCCACTTGCCCAAGTTTGTGAAGGAGTTCATCTTTGGTTGATTTCCAATTGTCCAATGACACGTCATCTTTGATGTTATCGGACGGGAGAGTGGGACTTATTGCCTCCACTTCTGGATTGTATGCAGGGCCTGACCTGGCCCGATCCGTGTCAATCCGCAGAGGGGAATGGAGATCCGACTTTGCATCACCCAACCGAAGTTTCTTACATGGTGGGGTCTCACCCATTGACATCATCTTGATCATTCCACCCCCACTACCGTCCTGTCCATACAAGGTCCCACCACTCCGTTGCTGTTGGGACTGGGACTGTTGTTGTGGGGAGGGACGGTCCGGTCTCGGGATTTGTTGTTGAATCACATACTCGAGTGACTGTGGCGGGGGATGGAGGAGGGACATTCGGTGACGATGGTTGAGTCCAGTTGTCCCACGTTCCTCGGCATTGTTCCCATAAGATGAAGAGGCTGTTCCTTGTTGTTGTTGTCCGGCCGTGGGCGGTGGTGGTGGTGGATGATGAGAGGAGCCTTGGTAGCCCATGTATCCTCCAGAGTCATTCCGAGAGTACATGGAGGTAGGTTCTGGTCCTGATGGGATTGACCTGCGTTCCTGACCTCCGCCTGGATTCCGAATGTAGGTTCCGGAAGGGATGCTCCCAGAGTCCACCTGAGACTCGGGCTGAGTCCTCATTCGAAAGTCCGACTGGAGCATTCGTGTACTGGAGGTAGTCGTCGTGAATGAGAAAACTAGGGGATGTCAAGGGTGATGAACGACCGTGGACAACAACACTATTTGGTGGGGATGAGTTGTTGGTGGGACCTGGTGGCGGGGTAGTAGATTGTCTTGGATGGGTTCATGGATCACTGGGTCTGGGTCCACTTATCACTCTGTCCGTACCGTCGGGCGTGGGTTCCTTACCATCAGAATCATGTAGAAGAGATAAATGAACTTACTTTTAGTAAACTAATTGACGAGAGTTGATTTTTCGGTAGTTAAGTTGTGTTGTGGTGACACGGAACGAATAAAAGGAGAGGAAGGAGTGAAGTGAACTGTTCCCTGTGGAAGTGGAGATCCATCCAACGTAATAAGAAAGGAACGAGGGAGGAGGTAGAGGCGGCCAAAAGTCCATTCAGTTTCAAACTGTTTCTCCTCAGTCGGGTCCCCCACTTGGACTCCTCCGTCCTCTCTCCCCTCGTCCAAACTTCCCTCAAACAAGAATCAACTCGTCCGGATTCAGGCGCAGGCGCACTACCTTTCACACCACCGCACACACGGAACAAAAACCTCAAGCAAAGTAAAGTAACGCCTGCCTGTCCAAACTTGTCCCTGCTTCCATCCATCCTCCGTTTGCGTTTGCTAAACCTACCGGCACAACACGGTTCCTTAATCAGTAGCTCACGAGTAGGAAGTGGGACAAGAGCAACTTCTTTGTAGTGTTTGGCCATTAGGAGAATTCGATTAATCAATTAATCCACGGATATGGCTCTCGTCTGTGCAAGTAAGTCACTCTTACCTCACCATCCGATTTGACTGACTTCTTTGGGTCTCAACTCGTTCCCGCTTCCCGGGCATCATTAGTCAAGTTCAAATGAAAACATTGCATTGTTAGTAGGCAATTAATTTAGCTCTGCTATAGTGAGTTAGTACAAGAGCTGGTTGTCAGGTTTTTGGGTTGAATGAATTAGTACGACCCAACGAAGAAGGTTAATTTTGCATGGGTCTGTCACCAATTACCTTAGTTGAATATGAATTTGACTCACATGTCTTCCATTTTTTTCTCTTTCTTCCACCTTTTTAGTTTCAAACGAGGTCCCGGAAGTACCCGTAATCTCACCAGTATCTGGAAGTATCTTTGAGCGACGTCTTATTGAGAAGTTTCTCCAAGATAATGGAAACAAGGATCCGGTCAATGGAGAAGATCTTGTCAAGGAAATGTTAATTGATGTCAAGAGTAAGTGAAATATCGACAGATAACAGTACTTCAGAAATTGCATTTTGATTAATCTTTGACTAAACTGTATTACAGCACCACCATTTGTAAAGGCAAAGCCGCCTAGTTCAACAAGTATTCCTGGAATTCTAAAATCACTTCAGGATGAGTGGGATGCGGTCATGTTGCAAAGGTATAAAACTCATTTATGGGACTTTAGCTAATTGTTTTGCAATACTAAGTAAGCTGTCTGAATTTATGTTGTGACCTTTTCTCTTGTAGTTTCACCATGAGGTCACAGTTACAAACCGCTCGACAGGAACTGTCACATGCAATGTACCAGCATGATGCAGCCTGCAGGGTTATTGCTCGCTTGACGAAAGAAGTTTCATCTGCTAGGGAGGCATTGGCAACATTGAAGCCGAAACAGCTTCCATACAGTGCGGCACCAGTTCTGGTGAGTTCTGAACGGGATACCCTGCGCCATTAATAAGTAAGTCAGTAACCAATTACTATTATCTTTACTTCCAGTCATCTCCTCAAACTGCACCAACTGGAACGGTTAGTCAGGTGGTTGGCGTGAGTCAGGAAGTACTCCAAATTCTTCATGACACGGCAACAGAGTTGACAGCTGAGCGGAAGCGGAAGGGACGGACAGCTCCAGAGAATTTGACTTCTCAGGAGGATATTAATGCTTTCACTGTTACCGCTTCATACGCTGTAAGTTCTGCGGATCTGGATTTTCTTTATCACGAATTCACGGGGTCCAATGTTAATTAATGCATTTCTTGTCTCAATAGGGATTGCATAGTGCGAGCACCCCAGGTATCATGTGTTTGGATATGCAAGGAAACACCGTGGTAACTGGAGGGAATGACAAGACAGTCGCTGTCTTTAACCTTAGTACCAAGGAAATTACTGGAGTCCTCAAGGGTCATGGCAAGAAAGTGATGAATGTCCTTTGCCATCCGTCTGAGGTAATAACTTCAGCTCACCCTGGAGTATTTAATTGTTCGAACTTTATGAACAATTCAATTAAAAGAGTCTTTATTTTGTAGACGGTGGTAATTAGCGGGTCAGTCGATTCAACGATTCGAATTTGGCAAGTACCTACTTTGGATACGTCTCATGTCATTCGTATCCACGACGAAGCGATCACTGGACTTTCGCTCCATGCAACTGGTGACTACATTCTCTCCTCCTCCATGGATCGGCATTGGGCTTTTTCAGATATTCGAACAGGAACTGTGCTGGCCAAAATTGTAAGCCGTTTTATAACATTTCCCCTTAACTACTCTTGTGTTCAGTTGATTATTGAAATATTTGATTCTCTAGCTTGGGGATGAGGAGAATGCTCTTACGTCTGCGAAATTCCATCCAGATGGATTGATTTGTGCTACTGGGACTCTTGGATCCGTTGTTAAGATTTGGGATTTGAAGCAGCAGGAGAATGTTGCCAATTTCACTGGTCACACTGGGCCTGTGACCTCAATTGCTTTTTCAGAGAATGGGTTCTACCTCGCAACGGCCGGGGAAGATGGCATGGTCAAATTATGGGATTTACGAAAACTCAAAAACTTCAAAACAATTGAGTTGGGACAGGACTATACAATTTCGGATTTGGACTTTGATCAGAGTGGGACTTATTTAGCACTGAATGGAAATGATTTAAGGTAAGATTTGAATTTGTGCAAAGCAAGGTTCATGGCATGGCTCATTATTTCTTAAGAGAGAAGTTAGTTTAGACTAAACGCTGTGTTTACATTTATTAGGGTCTACAATACAAAGACATGGGGGGAGGTCGGGGTCTTCACTGAACACACTAATATGGGAACAGGAGTTCGGTTCGGACCAAACGCTTCCTTCTTGGCATCTACGTCCATGGATAGGACACTCAAATTGTACGGATCTCCTCCGCTTTAGATCATCTCTAGGTCAATCATCCAGTTTTACATAAACAAGTTTTGTTGGTATAAAACTTCCCTTTTTCAGACCCTTTTCAGAGCCCCTGATTTTTCTTTCTTATTTTCAGTCAACTTAATCTTGAGTCTGAGGAGGAGGATGAATTTTTATTCGTTTTGAACCTGATGAGAGTTTTCAGTTGCCTATTTATTATTAACATTTTGTTATTTTTGAAGACAATAAAGTTTTGTGTAAAGTCAGTAACTTTGCTCCTTAGCAAAAGCACAGGGTTTTTGACCTTTTGAACCTGTTCGATCATGTCAGTACACACAGAACAGCAAATTGTCATTCTCCCCCACGATAATGCACATCCGAGGCGCAAAAGTTCCAATTTGTTTACTTTAGGCGGGTGGAAAAAGGGTTAAAAAAAAAACCCAACAAATGTAAGAAAGAGGCAGGCGAGGCAAACAAGGAACGAGGGAAAGGAAAAAAGGTCACGAACGAGTTAGCTGGACTGGAACCGCGGCGGAAGGGGTATAGGTCTGGGTCAATCCCGCTCCCACCAGCAAACCAATTGACAAGAACCTGCGTCTATGCATTGTTGGGTGGACGTTTAATAGTTGTCTATCTTTCGATTGACGGGAGGAACATGTTCGGAACGAAAGCGTTCGAGTTGATCAAAGAATTTCAACGAAGTCAGCACTTAGCCTTACCCCCGTTCGATGTAAGTTGAACAAATAACAAATCCGAATAATTCAGTTGCCCACTGATATAAATTAGTAATTGTATGGGATCAATCAATCTTATTCGTTAACCTTGGGCTTTTACAGGAGAATGGACTCCGGCAAATATTTGATGAAATGGCAGCCCTTGATTCCCAAAATAGTCATGAGCTGCAAGTCTCTCATTATTTATTTTGTTTTTGAGTATCAATTTGTTATTGAGGATGGCTGTAAAGTAAGGAATTTGAAAGGAATATTTTTGTTTTGTAATTTTAGGAATACTACCATTGTATCTGACGATGACAGAAGAAGAGTAGGCCCCGGTATGGCCTTAAGACATGCTGCTATAGAACGGAATCGGCAGTGTGTTCTGGCTTACGTGTAAGTATAACTCATAAATCCTCTGAAGCCAAGGACGAATTGGCAGTTGTTGGCTTTGAATTATAGCCATCATCGTCTCGTCCGGATTCGAGATATGAGATGGACAAGTGGGAGTGTGATTCCAGAGAGTATTAGACTTAACATGACTGAACGGGAGATTCAGTATTTCAAAAACTATGGAAAAATACTGGCAAGATACATGCGGAATGTGGGTGGAGAGCTCGATAATGGGTTAGATTTGACCCAGGACATGAAACCGCCAAAGTCTGGAAGTACCTGCGTAAGTCTCTTGGAGTTGGTTGTAATAAATTGCTAAGCTCAATTGGTTAATTTAATTGAGTGCATGTTGTATTGCCCTAGGTTCGAGTATTGAAGGATTGGGAGCTGGATGATGGGGAAACAGGGGAGGTGATTGTACTCAAGAGGGAAGCGATTCTGTTTATGGATGATTCTCAATGCGAAAGTCTTGCCCGCCAGGGGATTGTGGAGCGAGTGAATTCATTTCAAGAACGTTAAGTTAATCAACGTATAGTCATTAGATTAATTTTGTATCTGGAGTCTGGTTAAAAAGCTGTGAAGCTGTCCCTACTTTGAAGTTAAGTGGAAACGGAGAGGTCCTTAAATTTGGAAACAAAGGACAGTAAAATGGAGCTCATATTGATGGCTGGAATAAAAAGCAGGTTCCAAAAACAATATCAGTCTGTCACACTTATCAATTAATTCAACAATTCAGGGCAGGGGTCATGTCAGGCCATGCATGCATGCCAGTTATTTCCTGAATTCTGTTTATAAACACCACAGTTGGGCATCAGAGTGATTGAGAAATGCCGATCTCAGCAGAAATCTGAGTGATTGTTGGGGATTCGGGGGAGTAAGTGTCAAATTGTCCCAATTGATAATCACAATTGATTTCTCTTGTTTTTGTGATTGATGTCTCCGTCGTCGTCGTCTCTCTCAGCTCTCGTGAACCAACGACAGAACCGGATTAATTGATTCAGCTAATTCAGTGATCCACTCCCAGTAACCATGAGCATATGATTCAATCCCAATAATCTCAACAACAACAAAGGAAAAGTTGTCCAGGTCGTGGTGGTTCCGGTTCAGAGTCAACTCAATTGCTGAATCGACGTCGTCGCTGCCGCCGCATTCGTCAACTTAACAAAAGCAGAGTTACAACCTCATTGGTAATTCATTCAACTGATCCAACAATGAAAGGATGACTTTCATCGAATCCAGGAGAATTTGCAGCAAACAACCACGAGGACGACTCTCGTGTCACCACGTCACAATTTCTCCATAAAATGAAGCTTTTGAAACCATCCTGGATTAATCACGATGGTAAATCACATTTGAATTATTTTAAACCGAGTGTTGTCGTTAACTCAGACTTATTTGATGTCACTCTCATAGGTCATCCAATATTCTCGGTGGATATTCATCCAAACACCCCACGATTCGCAACTGGAGGCCAAGGTATGCTGCTTAGTCCATGAAATCATGGAGCATTTTGGACGATCGACAACACAAGAAATAATGTTGAAAATGATAATAACCTTGTTGGAGCTCTGGAGTTTGCCAAATGCCACCTTTCACTTCCAGGAGTCGTTGTCATTCAATACCTTTGCATTCCACATTTTCCTGGACCTTTCAGAATTAACATCGCTTATCAACATTCCTTAGTCCCTTTCCTTTCTCAGGTCAAATCACTGATAAGCGAGGTGGAACAAGTTTCCCCTTGTAAGGTTGAGATAAGGGTATCATAATAAATAGTTCTGATAAGCCATGCAAAGTTCGAGTCTTCAAGGAAAAAAAGAAACTGGAATATAAAACAAGTAAAAATGACACCTCCAAAAGTGGACAGTGACCTTTGGTTCAGAGGATAAACGAAAGCCCTCGAATAAAGCCAAACGCAGATTTTCCCGTAAAGCCAGAGCCAATTCAGGCCCGGGCTGTCGGGAAGTACCGTTTAGCAGTGAAAATTTCAATTGATTTGACCCTTTGTGTTCAATTTTCAGGAGCGGACTCCATGGGGAGAGTTGTCATCTGGGGTATGGGCTCCATTGAATTTCCGGACAACCCTCATCCTCCTCAAATGGCAAAGTTCCTTTGTCAATTGGACCACCACAGTGGTAACCTTTTCTTTTTTACCCCCTCAATGTGGTCCAATTCGCAATTACTAATTGAATCCACTTTTATGTCCATTCACTCCAGCCTGTGTCAATTGTGTGCGATGGAGCAATAAAGGGAAATATTTGGCTTCTGGTGGCGATGACAAGATAATAATGATTTGGGAATTGAAGGGATACCCAGCCCTGCACGCACTTCCAACCTCTCAGAATTCCTGTTTTGGGAAAAGTGCACAGGAGACTTGGAAGTCCATATTTACTCTAAGGAGTCATACTGGGGATATACTTGACCTGGCATGGTCACCGGATGACCGATACCTCGCCTCAGCCTCAGTCGACAACAAGGTGTTGATTTGGGACGCGCTCAAGTTCCCTAGAATGCTGATGGAAATACAAGGTAAGTCGAGCATGCACGTTCTACATTAATTACCATTAATAATTGACATACAACGAGCTGTTATCTGGTTCTTAGGTCATACTAGCCTTGTCAAAGGAGTGACATGGGATCCTGTCGGGAACTACCTGGCCACACAAAGTGATGACCAAACGCTTAAGATTTGGCGTACGAGTGACTGGAAATTGGAGCATACGGTGACAGAATCCTTTGCGGAAGTAAATCCGAATTTTTGACATTTCTTAACAGCCATTGCCCTTGTCCAAGTTCAAATTGTTTTTTTCTTGAATAGTGTGGGGGAACGACGCATGTCTTGCGACTTGACTGGTCTCCCGACGGTGGGTACCTAGTTACAGCACATGCCATGAACTGCGGCGGTCCCACGGCTCAAATTGTAGAAAGAGACGGTTGGAAGACGGACAAGGACTTTGTTGGACATAGAAAGGCAGTTGTCTGCGTGGTAAGTCAACGTCAACCAGACTGTGAACACAGAATGTTCAGTTAGCTTAAAGCGGTTTGATTTATTTTGTCTCGATTTAGAGGTTTACAAGGACCATGCTACAGAAAGGGAAAGGTCAAATGTGCTACGTAGCTCTTGGGTCCCGCGACAGGTCACTCTCCATCTGGTCAACGGCTCTCAAGCGCCCACTTGTAGTCATCCGGGACGCTTTTACAAACTCTGTGATGGATCTCGCCTGGTCTTCTGATGCGAAAATGATGATGGCCTGTTCTGGGGATGGGTCTGTGACGATTGCTACTTTTTCAAAAGATGAGATTGGAGATCCACTAAACCAAGAGGAAATGGTGAGTAATATACAACATACGAGCATACGACGCTCAACGGTACGTTAAGACTTGTCTTGATTCTTATTCGGTTTCATTCCAGATATCCCTTCATCAACGTCTTTATGGAAAGAAATTGAATTACCTTTCCAATTCATCGAATCAGTTGGTCCAGAGTGTGGAAGTGTTTATGGCCAGGAAGAGGGTAGAGAGCAACGCCGCCACTGTCGACATCCCAAATCTACACGAGGAACCGTCGATTGAACCTGTGCCAGCTGTGAAAAAGGATCCAGTGGACATTGTGATACGAGGGCCAATCGACAAGCAGATTGAAACCCGAACGGCCGACGGGAAACGACGGATTACGCCCAAGTTCCTCTTACCTCAGAGTGACGTCGGATATCCAGCCTTTCAAACAAGGTAAGGTATTGCTAATTCTTAAAAATTAGCAGCGGGGCATCATCACCATACCTGTAAAACGGAAGGCGACACGTTACTTTTGAGGTCAAAACGCTACAAGACGTGTTGAAAAAGAAACGCACGTTTTTTTTTAAGTAGGGTGCAACCTCCCGAACCCGAACCGTTGGCAAAATCGCGTTTCCTTGGGATAACGTTAGTCAATATTTATTCAAAACAAGTCAGTAAAAATAAGGAGTTGCGTTACTAACTACAAGTAACTACAAGTAGAAGATTTCTGAAAGTTCCTTCCCCGGAGGGAGCGTCCCCAGAAACGACGCCACGTTCCCACGCTGCAAGGTAATGCTCAGTCTCTGAATAAGGAATTGGGTGGCCCGCTTCTCTCCAGTGG